>JAADWX010000714.1:0-15619 GCA_023336405.1 Globisporangium echinulatum | reverse complement strand
GCCGACAAGGAAGTACTCGAGCGCAAACGGGTGGAACGCGATACACACGACTGCAACTGCTGTGGTTGCTGCAAGCGCGCCTCGACGACGGTACTGCGCGTGCATCTGGGACCGCTCGGTCTTCTCGAACCGATGGCCGTGATACACGCAGTTCATCGCCGAGTTCGCTGTTACAAATATGCCTTGTTGAGTGACATTTAGCCATATTCTCGCCACCAAACCACTTGCATGCACGCTTGATGCAGTCCACTCGGATACATTCGCCGATCGTTCGTGCGGCTGACACCAACACTCACATAAACGCTATTTCAGACGTACTTATATGAAGTATAACGGTATTCGATTCGCAGGATTCACTACTAAGCGTTCACCACCACTTGCAAGTGCAGCATCAGCAACAACTCGACCTCGATCAGCAGCGCACATCGATCCGCCTGCACAGAAGCGCTCGTGTGGGAAGGCACGGCTTTCTCTCACGCTTCGACCACTCGCTTCGTCACGACCGCATCAACATGGTCGTGCAGATGCAAGTGCTGAGCGTCGATTCGCTCGAGATGGCGCCGTGCTTGCTACTAGCGACCGAGTCCCAACGGTACGTCTTCGCGCGCTCCATGCATTGTGTTGTTTGTATCAAAGCGCATGCAGCCTACAGACTGCAGACGATCACGCGTATCGCTGCGCTTGACACTCTCGCTCTGACTATCAGTGTGTACGTGTGTGTGTGTCTATATGTACTCGATCTGTGCTTTGACTCGTCCCTACGAACGGCCAGCTTTCTCTTCAACGTCGGCGACGGCACGCAGCGCATGTGCATGGAGCACCACGTGCGACTCGCGAAGCTCAAGCACGTGTTTGTGACCGAGCTGCGCGCACACACGCTCGGCGGTCTCCCAGGGATGGTGCTCACGGTCTCGGACACGGGCAAAGACGCAATGCACATATATGGCCCGCCCGGCACGCAGCGGTACCTCGATGCGACGCGCCACTTTCTCTTTCGGTGCGTCTCTGTCTGACTGTCTGTCAGTATCGTGTCGCCTATCAGACACTGTCTGTAGCGTGCGCCTGTCCATTAGTTTGTGTACGTGTCTAACGTCACAGACCCGCACTACAATGTGTATACGTGTGTGTACTAGCCCCGACTTTGAGCTCAAGGGCGTCGAGCTCCAACCGCACGCGTCAGGTGTGCCACCAGGAGACGCGTCGAGCTCAGCTGCGAGCCTAAGCACCAGTCCTTCTGCTACAGCCTCTGCTGTCGATGATGACAGTGGCATCTCAGCAGCAGCAGCGGTGTCGTCAGTGCCGTGCTACGCGGACGACGAGGTGCGTGTGTTTGGGATCGTGAGCGGCAAAGCGACTGCTGGCGTCAAGCGCAAGCTCCACGACTTGGCGATCGCAGCCAACAACAGCAGTAGCAGCAGCAGCTCTAGTGCCGAGACTGCAGCAGCGACCGACTGCGTGAGTTACGTTGTCGAGACGCTTCCGCAGCGCGGCAAGTTCTTGATCGAGAAAGCCAAAGCACTCGGCGTGCCAAAGGGCAAGCTCTTTGGGCAACTTCACCAGGGCAACGACGTGACGCTACCGGACGGACGCGTCGTCGCGTCGGCCGACTGCGTGTCGCCGACGCTGCCAGCGAGCGGCTGCGCGATCGTGGCGTGTCCATCGATCGAGTACGTCGACGAACTCGTGAAGCGCATCGACGGCTTTCGTCGCTA
The DNA here is from genome assembly GCA_023336405.1 of Globisporangium echinulatum. Lineage (NCBI taxonomy): Eukaryota > Oomycota > Peronosporomycetes > Pythiales > Pythiaceae > Globisporangium > Globisporangium echinulatum. The sequence continues at coordinate 13,907 of JAADWX010000714.1, read as the reverse complement.
TCAAACATCGGGTTCGTCAGTCTCTACTAGTTCAAAGGCGAGTACCAGCAGCAGCACCACTGACAGTTTGACTGTAACGGCGCCAGAGGTGCAGCTCGCTGCGATGTTCCACTTGGCGCCGCTCGATGTACTCGAGCACCCCAAGTACGTCGCGTGGGTCCAGCGCTTTGGCGCCGACGTCGAGCACGTCGTGCTGAACCACGCAGCGTGTCCACAAAAGAGCGTCTACAGAGCGTCGGCGACGCTGCAGGCGCAACTCCAGAGCGTGTTCCCGCGCGCGTTCCCGCCGATCGCGCACGAGCTGCGCGACGCGGCCGAGCCGCTTGAACGCTCGTTGTCGCTTGCACTTGCGCCGCACCGCGAAGTCATCGTCGGTGAGCATATGCTCAAGTTTATCGTCACGCCAGCAGTGCGTCGCGGCGTCGACGCAAGTGCGTGCTGGCGCCGCCTCGACTTGGACGACGTGCGTGCAACGACTGCTGCTGCGACTGAGAGGCTCGCGTCGAAGCTCGCGACGTCAGTTGACAGTGTTGAGCCGATGTTGACGGACAGTGTCGCGCCAGTATCAACTGACAGTGTCAAGTCGATGTCGACGGACAGTGTCGAACCGACATTGAATGACAATATCGAGGCTGTATTGAACGACGCAATCGACAGCAGTGTCGTCAGCGACGAGCAAGCCGATGCAACTGCGACTGCTGCTGTAACGCCACTGGATGGCCGCATTACGTTCCTTGGCACGGGCTGTGCGATCCCGTCCAAGTACCGCAACGTCACCGGCATGTACCTCGAGATCAATCGGTCGACAGCGTCAGGCACGTCATCACTGCCATCAGCAACATCGACTAGCAACGTATCAGCTTCTACGATCGCGACGAGTAGTAGCTCGGACGCAAACTCGGACGCAAGCTCGGACTGGGACGGACTAATGTTTGACTGCGGCGAAGGCAGCTTTGGGCAGATCGTGCGGTTTGCCGACGGCGATCGCCGCCGCGTCGCGCAGCTCGTCAACAAGCTCCAGTGCATCTGGATCTCGCACAACCACGCAGACCACCACCTCGGCGCCGTGCGCATGCTCAGCGAACGGTCGCGCGAAGTCGCGCCACTGCTCATCATCGGTCCCTCGCCAGTCGAGTGGTGGCTGAACGAGTACGCAGCAATCGACCCAACCGTCGCTGGCAAGTTTCGCTTTGTCGACAACTTTTGCTTTGACGAACTCGACGATCGCTTCCAAGAGGCCGCAGCGACTGCAAAAACGACGCGCGCGTGGCTCCGGGACGCACTGCAAATCGAGCAGTTTGAGTGCGTACCGGTCAAGCACGCGTTCCGCGCGTACGCGCTTGTTGCGACGTTCGTCGGCGGCGTCAAGCTCGCGTTCTCTGGCGACTGCCGACCGAGTACCGAGTTTGCCGAGAAAGCTAATGGTGCGCTGCTCATGGTCCACGAAGCGACGTTTGAAGACGCGATGGGCGACGAAGCCAAGAGCAAGAACCACTGCACGACGACGGAAGCGATTGTTGTCGGTCAGCGCGCACAGGCAGCGCACGTCATCTTGACGCACTTTAGCCAGCGGTATCCGAAGATGCCGGTCATGGCGCGCGATAGCAGCAGTAGCGACGTGCTCACGGCGATCGACCTCATGTCGCTTCGGTTCGACGAGCTGCACCAGCCGCAGCTCATGGCCGTGTGTGCCGAGCTCTTGGGGACGGACGAAGACGAAGAGGACGATGGTGGCGACAATGGCAATGGCAGCTAGCAATGGATGAGCAAGGATGATAAAGCCGTTCACGTGAGCATGGAGGTAGAGCTATCGTACTCTTGCTACATACAATGCACTAACTCTGAAGTCGTGGACATTTTACAGTATGGCATGTGGCACTGCTATACTTCGCCTCGATAGGACGCCCTCAACCAAAGCGTCCTGACAAGCAATCGGTCAGTACGCGTACAAGCGTGCTCTCTCGCTCTCTCTCAACCTATTGATCTACTTGCAAACGCTCTGCAACAAAAGCAGCTATCCGCGCCGCCAATGCCTCGTCGAGCGCTTCCTGGAAGCGGTAGTCGTACTTGGTAAACTTGTACTTGCTCACGAGCGCATCTGCATGTGCGAGCGCGTACTCGAGCAGCTCGCGCTTGGGACCACGCAAGTACATGACAAGCAGCTGCAGCATCGCAGCGTTTACCGATGTCGGCGACGTGTTGGTATCACTACCAGCAGCAGCCGCAGCGACAAAGTCGCCTCTGTACCAGTCGCACACTTTCGGCAAGTACACAACGCGCGACTCGCGGTCGTACGTGAGCAGCAGCTCGACGCTCTCGCAGACTGCAAAGTCGAGCTGCGCGTCAATGTGCGTTGGGTCGTACACGACAACAGCACGCGTACACGACTTGGTCATGCAGTTGAGGGCAAAGTTGAGCCGAAAGTCGGCGCGCAACAGCGCGAGCGGCGCGCGGTCGTCCGTTGCGTCGAGCTTTGGGAGCACGAGGAATGCGATCGGCAGACGCAGCGACGTCATCGGCGCTCTGATCACACAGTGCTCGATCTCGGCGAGCGAGAAGTACAAGCCGCCGACGTTGTAGCTCGCGCCGTTGAAGAACTTGCTCCACTGGAGCTTCGACTTGGGTAGCAGCCCCAGGACGCTCGCGTGTACCACGAGCGTGTGGAAGAGGTTGAGGAACAGTGCTTTCTTGTTGGCCTCAAGGTCATCCTCACAACGTAGCAATGGACGCAGGTCGAGCCACTTGAGTGTGCTCACAGCGTGTAAGAACGTCAGCAGATCGCGCGTCGAGTGCGACTGGAGCCGCTGCGCTTGCAATGCGAGCACTTGCTGCAGACACTGCGCAACGACAGTGTTCGAGTCGCTTGGTGGTACTGCTGATGTATGCAGGACAAAGTCGCAGCGGTCGTTGAGGACGAACCGCGTACGTGCCTTGGGCGCGTCACTCACAAACGACTCGAGCGTCAGGCGCGCGGAGCTCTCGATGATCGACTCGGCGAGCCGCGCGTCGAGCGTCGATGTGGTTTTACTAGTGGCCCTGCAGCGAATCGTCTCGCGAATCGATGTTACCCAGCGCGCGCGCTCGTTCAGTGACCCAAACGCAATGTGGTGGCACTTCTCAAGCAGCCCAACGTGGATCCAATAGATCTCGGCAGTCGCCTCCGAGTCGCTACTGGTGGTACCCGCATAGTCGGCGGCGTCGACGCTCAGCACCTGGTCCAACTCGATCGCAAAGCTCGGGGATGACGCCATCGTGCGAAAGAACCGCAGCACGCAGCTCGTTCGGTCGAGCGTGAGCCACTCGTGGCGCCATCGCGTCGATGTCACGACGCGCACGACCTGCACTGCCGCATGCGGCGCGTCCTTGTTCGCGACGGTATGGCTGCTCGGGCTCAGTGCTTGTACGTCCGACGCTGATGGTGTTGACGACGTTGACGCTAATCCGTCAGAGCTGTTGCTGCAGCAGGACGTCGCAGTTAGGAACGGCCACTCGCCACGCAGTGATGTGCGCTTGTGTTGCAGCAGGTCGAGCAGCGCTGTTTGCGCCGCAATGAGCTGATCTGGCCGTACTACATGATCATCGTTGTCGCTGTAGTGGATGTCAATCTGCGCGAGTTGCTGCAGTTCGAACTCCAAAAACTGCCGCTCGTCCTCGATCTTGCTGTACCGATGGCTGCGCGCACGCACTGAGATCGACGCCTCGAGCGGCTTGCCTGCCAACAAGCTGGTGCTACTGCGACTGCGGCTACGTTTGTGCTTGCGTGCAACGAGCGCGTGCTCGAGACACGCGAGCGGTGCAAACGCAACGACCGCAGTGTGCAGCACCATGTACGTATTCGCAGTCGCCGGTACTGCAGGTGAGTCGTCTGCACGCTCGTGCACGAGCAGCGCGTAGCCCACGCGCCGCTCGCTGTGCATCGACGAGCTACTAAAGTATTCAAACCACGCAGGGACGCTGAAGTCGTACTTGGCGAGCGCGCGTTGCAGCTCAGCGAGCTGAACAAAGTCGTCGTTGCTGCTAGAGCTATGACTGCTACTGCGGTCAACACGATTCGCAACGACGTCGTCGTCGGCTGTGGATAGCGGTGGCTGTACGCAGTGGCTCAGCTCAAAGCAAAACGCGTACTCCTTGGACTGTCGTGTGTGAACAGCTTTCTTTGCATCGCTGTCACTTTGTGGCGTCGTGTTGCTGCTGCTACGTCCATCCTCAGTCTTGATGCTATACGCAACGAGCTGCAATGGCATGTCGGCCCAGAACGCACGAAGGTCGACGTCGCGCATACCTGGGACGTTCTGCAGCTGCCAGCGCGTAAAGTCGATAAAGTAGCTATGGAAGTGGAACGAGTACGTGTCGCGCGTGTTGTACGCAAAGTGTGGATCGCTGACTTTGCGCCGTGCGAGTGCAGCAGTCTTGGGTTCGCCAAAGTCGAGGCTTCCAAGCTTTGGCGGGACTTCGCCGAATGGCGTGCATATAAACTGGTCGACTGCTGTATACAACGGGAAGCAGATATGCGGGAGCTCTTCGTCGGCGGCGCGCGTCGCAGCACTGGGCAACAGTTTGCCGAAGCTATAGTGCAGGCCGCGCACGAGCGACTGCAAGACGCTCAGCAAAATCTTTGTGAGCCCGCCAGTGAAGAACCCGAGATGCATCGCTTGCGGCACTTCGCCGCCAATGTACAGGATCTGGCTAGCTGGCGGCCGCTTGAACTGGAGCTGCATCTGGACCCAGAAGAGCCGGCGCTTACCGGCAAAGAGGTCAATGACACGATCTGGAACAGTCGCAGCGTCCTGTCGGTTTAGTAGAAATAGCAGCTCGCCTTTGACAACGTCATTCTCGAACGTGTATGGAACGTCGCTGTTTGGCTCGACGACAAAGGGACCGAGCGACTCGCGAGGCGTGTCGAGGTGCAGTGGCGCGCCATTGGCGTCGACGCCGAGGTCGGTCACGCGCAGCGATGGCGTGCGCGTTCGCGACACTGCGAGCTTGGAGCGGCGTCTTAGTGGTGTAGCTGTTCGCAGTAGTTGCTCTGGTGCAGCTGCTGGCAGCACACTCGCATCAGTCTCGCTGATTGTCGTGCATTGTTGCAGCGACGGAGGATCGCACACGACAGACTCGCTTGTGCTGACACGTGTCGATGTCGGAGTCGCAAACACCGAAAGCTTGAGCGTCTGCTGCAAATGAGTCCATATGCAGCTCTGCCAGGTGTGCTCACTCGTGCGATGCAACAGCAGCAGGAGGCCGCTGAGGAGTGCGATTGGCAGCACGACGTGATAGAGGTGCGCAAGCAATGCAGCAAAAGCGATCACGCCAATTGCAACTGCTAGACGTGTTGCAAGTGCGTGGTGCAGAGGATGCATGCCGCTGCTGGCATCTGCTGTGATGTCGTTGTCCATGATGTGTGGCAGTATCGCGATATGTTGGTATGCAGAAGCCGCAATTGTGTGCTTGAATCTGCAGGTCGTGTACGGATGCGAGTGTGTATGGCGTCGTGTTGAATCGAGTGCATGCTGTGATGCCACTTGTCTGCAGTGCTTGCGCGACGTTGACGATACCCTAGATGCACTGGCAGCAAACTGAAGTGCCAAGAAGACATGACAGTATTTCACTATGCAGCTATATGTGCAATTTCCCGAAAGCGTGAACACGCATTTGCCAATTCGTTCGATAGTGTTCGGAAGACGTCGTTTCGTGTACGAATGTGATAGAATCGTCTGTGACGAGTGAGATTCGTATGTGACGTGTGAGAAACGTCTGTGACGTGTGCTTACGTATTGACAAAAACCTCTGCAAAAGATCGGTGCGCACCGCTTCGCGAGATCCGTCAGCGCAGCTTTTTCACTGCGCGATCCTCCCAGCGAACTGCTATCTGCTCCTTCGTGCTCGAGCATTGCTGGACATCGCACAATCACCTCGAGACGTTCGTCGACTGCAGCTGATAGCGAAGCTCTGCATACACATCCACCCGCATACATATACACACACAACCCGCGATGCGCCTCACGATCCAGCAATCACGCGTCGTGCTCGGTGTGAGCAGCGATGCGACACCAGAGCAAGTGCGGCAAGCGTATCGAAAGCTCGCGCTTCAGTTCCATCCAGACAAGAACGCGGACCCAAGCGCGACCGAGACGTTCCAGCGGCTCTCGGCAGCGTACAAGCGGCTGTGCGACCACGAGCAGCGTCACCGCGGCAACAGCGCTGGAAGCAACCAGCACACGCACGGCAGCGCGAGCGAGAGCGACGACGCTGCGCTCGACAGCGATGACGGCAGCAACAGCAGCGAGTTTGACGACATGGACATCTCGTTCGACGAGATGCTCATGATGTTTGAGATGCTGTTTGGCAGCACAGTGCACGCAGGCAGTCGCGCACGGAAGAAGCCCACTACAACAACAAAGAAGGCTGCAGCGACAACAGGCAGAGCGCCGCAGGTCCACATTGCGCGTCGCGGCGGTCGGACAAACGCTCGTCGAGGTGGCGCCAGCAGCGGACGCAGTAGTAGTGCGTTTACCAAAGCACCATTGTTCAGCAGCGCTGATGACAATCTCTTTGAGAGCTTCCTGGCGATGGAGTTGGCGCGCGAGATGTACGTCGCGGAAGTCTCGATGGATCGTCAAGTGCGAGTAAGCGTACAAATGGCGATAGTGAGTGTGCTCACTCGGACTGACGCTTTGTATGACCACTGTGATCGGGTCGGTGCGGCAGGAACGGCCTCGAGGATGACTTCATGGCGATGAACAGCTTGTTTGGCTGCAACGGTGACAGCGACGCGAGTATCTGCAGCGACGATGAGCGGCTTGCAATGGATGATCTCCAGGGCTTTGCGCGAGCAATGAAGATGCCACTACCCACTTGCAGCAGCAGATCTGCCCGCGCACGACAGCGATCAGCGCGTCATACGCAGAATGCACCATCGCCAACAACCACACAGCAGCCACACGATGGTGCGTCATACATACTACTAGTATGTGTATGTGATGCTCGCCTCGAGTCGTCTCACACTCGAAGTCTCTCGCTTCTAGCACAAGTAGTGACGCAAGAGACAAAGTCGGAGATGATCGAAGTGAGTCCGACGGAAGCGAGTCCGATCGAGCTCGAAGCGACTGTGCGCGTGTTTGGCAAGCTCCTCGGGGTGCGTTGTGCGTTGTATGTACACTCATGAGAAGGCATCGACCGAGTGTATGCGATCGCAGCTACCAACTGACTCGTCTTTCGCAACTGTGCGCTTGCCCTGTTGTAACTGAATTGTACAGGTGGTCAAGTTTCATGGCGGCGTGCACTACGCCAAGGGCAACTTTGTTGGCGTCCAGCTGAGCGAGCCGCTCGGCAAGAACGACGGCACGGTCAAGGGCGTCGTGTACTTTGCGTGTCCACCACAGTGTGGTCTCATGGTGCGACCCGAAGACGTCGCGCTCGTTGAATGACGCTTGTAGGGCCACCAAGCCGCGCGCTGTCATTTGCTCGGCTTGTAGCGAGAGCGATGGACATGCTGGAGCGTGTGGAGCACTGATCAACAACGTCTAGGATATGCTGACACATGCTTGCGGTGTGCGACTGAGTCTGGCGTGAATGGCAGCAATATACTAGAGGTCCAAGAGGGTTGTGAGTGGCACCATATATTTACATACAATTTTACATATACTTGCAAATCGAAACGACCTGTTTATCTAACAAAGCCTGTTGACGCGACATGGCATCTGTGTAAACCACACGAATCGTTTTCTGCGGCTGACAACAGCCCAAGCCACGTGCAAGTCGCACAACCGACAGGATCCGCTCATTCGGAATCTCGCCAGCTCGACGCGCACCAGCTCCTCTCGTCTCTCTCTCCCTCCCTCTCCACACAAAGATGTTCTCGCGCACCGCTATTGCGACGCTCAACCGCGCGTTCAGCACCGCTGCTGCCGGCAAGAAGGTCGCCGTGCTCGGCGCTGCCGGCGGCATTGGCCAGCCGCTGTCGCTGCTGCTCAAGGACAGCGACCACATCTCGCACCTGAGCCTGTTTGACGTCGTGAACACGCCGGGCGTTGCGGCCGACATTGGCCACATCAACACGCGCGCCAAGGTGACGGGCCACACGGGCATGGACAACGCGCACGAAGCGCTCAAGGGCGCCGACATTGTTGTGATCCCAGCCGGCGTGCCGCGCAAGCCCGGCATGACGCGCGACGACCTGTTCAACACGAACGCTGGCATCGTGCAGTCGCTCGCGACTGCTGCTGCGAAGGCGTGCCCAGAAGCGATGCTCTTGATCATTGCGAACCCGGTGAACTCGACCGTCCCGATCGTCGCCGAGACGTTCAAGAAGCACGGCGTGTACGACCCGAAGCGTCTCTTTGGCGTCACGACGCTCGACGTTGTTCGTGCGAACAACTTTGTCGCCGAGACGCAGGGCTGGAACCCGCGCACGACGAACGTCAAGGTCATTGGCGGCCACGCCGGCACGACGATCCTCCCGCTGCTCTCGCAGCTCAAGGACGCGAAGTTCACGGACGAGCAGCTTGCGCAGCTCACGCACCGCATCCAGTTTGGCGGCGACGAGGTCGTGAAGGCCAAGGACGGCGCTGGCTCGGCGACGCTCTCGATGGCGTACGCTGGCGCGCGCTTCACGCTCCGTCTGCTTGACGCGATCAACGGCGCGAAGGACGTCGTCGAGTGCGCGTACGTTGAGAACAACGTGACGAGCGTCCCGTTCTTCTCGACGCCGGTGACGCTCGGCCCGAACGGCGTTGAGCACGTGCACCACTTTGGCGACCTCTCGGCGCTCGAGCAGAAGAACTTTGACGAGATGATTGTCGACCTCGAGAAGCAGATTGCGAAGGGCGTTGCGTTTGCGAACAAGTAAGTGCATGTTGCTGTCTCTGCGGATCGTTAGCGCACGTGGGTAGGAAGGATTGCGCGCGTGCTGTTGCAGCGAGGCGTTGCAACGGACTGCACGAGTGAATACATACAAAGCCACTCGGCCACGATCTCGATTGATTGCTTGCGTTTCGACTGTGTGAAGCTATCTGCGTGCTGCTACTGCTGCTGTAGAACGCATGATCTGTATTTGCGACGGGCGAGCTTTGATGTCGTCAATTCACGACAACGACGGTTGTGCAGCCCTATTCATCCATCAACACCCATTACTCGAATCGATATCACAGTCGACGGATAAAGCACATCGCTTGCAACGCTGATAGGCATATCTGAAGTATTTTCTTTAATAGATCACGCAGTACAAAATTGAAGTACATATAATATATATTCTGATACCATTTATATGAAAACGAGATGTCCTACCAACCGGTTACCAGACTGAAATTTCTTAATAAAATATAAAATTAAAGAGACTTGCTAAATTTTCTGTTTTTCCGGTCCAGTTCATGGTTCACGTACTTGACTGAATATTAAGCCTTCCAGATATACATACAACTCAATCGTCTCACATTTCAAAAATTAAGAAAAAATGTTGCTCCTACAAAGTAACATTCTAATCAATGAGGAGAACACGAGAAATGTTACTCCTGTAAAGTAACCATCTGTACAATGAGTCGAACATGAGTAATAGCTAAACGGAGCAATGATTAGGATTAAGAACTATAGTAAAATTGACAATACATATGAGCAAATACAAATCGAAGTAGTATAATACATGTTATTCGATTCAGTGTTAGTACGAAGTATCTAATCAATATGTATAGGTCGACAAATCGCTACCATCAGATCGATTTTCGTGATAATAAGCGTGCCGTCTAAGCCGCACTCAATGGTTTCGAGTGCCTAATGCAATATCAAGCCTCCAAATGAGAGCAACAATCGTTGTCAGATAGATCTGCCTTCGCTTCCAAAGAGTACATTTGTTCCCATAGGTAGTTAAGCGACATTAAGTATTCATCATGCCCCCTGCCTCCATAGGTCCCCTCCTTTCGCGAGCAAGACTCACTGGAGTAAAAAACAGCTTGTTATGCGTTTTAAAGGCCTCGAGCACTTATTTTATGGCAGTGCTGCGTGCGCGGGTTTGTCTTACTCGCATTGTACGTTTGTCGAACGGCTGTGCATTTTCACAATGCCGTTTCGATGGCGTTAATCACTCTCACGGCGATAAGTTAGGCAGATCAATCATCGCACGCGTCGAGGCGACTCTTGCCCTCCTAAATTCGGATGTCACTGGCGGTAGCATGCGGTAATGTAATGTGGTCAAATCAACTACAATGGTGTTACAAAGAAGTATAGGAGCGATATATATATTATTCTCCATCGCGATACCGTAGCTCCACGTGTCAGAAAATCAAAATTCTCGTTCACATCGCGCGCATATAACCATCGATCACACAACAGCAGTAGTAATCCAGGCAAAACTTGGAGAATGCAACACCACCAACCCTGGTCCCATCAGTGCACACTTGCGCCGCGAACGATGTAACACGAAGTCAAGGTCGTTTATGCGTTTTAAGCTTATACAGCTTCTCAATCGATCGCTTAGTACATAATGGTGCATGGAATGCATGATCGAATTCTTTAAACTACTTAAAGTACGCTTATTAACTTAAGAGTTTAAAGCGCCCACAGATTACGTAAAACGCAGAGACTGAGTTGCCAGTATAGACAGAATGTATATCCTTGGTCAGTCGTATAGCACACAGCTCAATTATCCCAGACGACTACCACACATCTTTTTGCCGTCCATTTGCCCTGTCAGTGCGTGTGCTGTCTCACATTCATCAACTCATTGTTTGCAGCTGGTAGCTTGCTTGAGGGGTAGATCGTATAGAATATGATAGTACGTGGGTTGTTGAATGAATGATATTGTAACCGGGCAATCCCGAGTTACGCAGCACAAGCAGAGAGGAAACGTGCAGAGCAACTTCCGCAAGGAACGACAGAAGACTTGGGCACTTGTGCTCCAATAGCTGAACTGTTTGATTGACATGGAACGTGGCCCCGGTTACGGGCGCCGCTAACTAAATCTAAGTATCTGAATACTAGAGCTAAGTCTAACTAATTGATTGGCTCGTGAGAGCTCAATGCGCTACTGTGTGCGAACCGCCTATAAGGCCAGCATTAATATAGAAACTAAACTAAGACTAGATTGTTAATGTCTCGCAATTAATTGCTAGCTAGGTTATATAATAACTCTAGCGTATGACCCCGTTACACCACCCCCACTTAAGGTAAGACTTCCCCATCTTGGTTCGCGGTGTGTTGAACTCAGAACGGAAGTCACTCAGAAAAGTGCGAGCGTTGTCTCCGCACATCAGCAAGTTGCTGACCACCTCACACACGGGCGCACGCGGCACGGACGCATGCGGCACGCACATTTAACTCAATTACAAACGCGTGGGGCGAGCTGAGCGATCGACAGCCGAGCGCGCTGCCGAGATCATTCCCGATTTTGCTCGCTCGCCATCACTCGACATCCAGCCAACTACCGCGCCGCGACACTCCACTTTGCTCAAGATGTCGACCACGGCGGTGATAAGGATCATCGCCAAGTTCATCGTCCCGGGCGTAGGGAGCACGATCGTTGTGGCGCTTTCGACGCTCTACCGTCTTTGCGCCGACATGAAGGAGAGCGAAGGGATGTGCTCCCGCGTCCTCGAGCGCCTGCAGTTTGTCTTTAGTGAGCTCGAGAAGATCCAGAGCACAAACACGCTGCGCGAAAGCAAGGTACTGCCGACGTTCGGCGCCGTGATCGCCAAGTTCACGGCGTTCCTCAAGAAGCACTCGCGGAAGAATCCGCTATCGCGGCTCGCGTCGAACCGCAAGTTTATGCATGAGATCCAGGAGTTCCACACTGAGATCGACTTCCTCTTCAAGCTGCTCAACGTCGTGCACATCGCCGAGATGTCGGCGTGGCGGCAGCAGTGGCAGCAGGACCAGGCGGTCGCACGCTTGCAGATGCAGCAGCTCTTGACCAACACGAGTCTCATCATCTTGGAAATGAGCAGCGGTGCGCTCGTCGAGTCGCTCGCAGAGCTCAAGTACGAGATCGAGAGGAAGGGCGATGAGAACGCGCCGGACCAGGTCGCACTCATGCGCAGCACGTTGATGACGGTCGTGAGCACGTCAAAGACCAAGGTGCCAAAGATCCCAACTTGGTTCATCCCGAGCGGTGATGTGAACTGCCCAGACGAGGCGTTTGACGCAGGGTCGTACGGGTCCGTGCACCGCGGCACGTGGGGCCACACGAACGTCGTGATCAAGCGCATGCTCATGACCAGCGAGCAGGCACAGAAGTCGTTCCTCAAGGAGACCGAGATCTGGTCGACGTTTAAAAACCCGCACGTGATCACGCTCTATGGCGGCTGCCACGTCTCGACGCCCATGTTCTTTGTGTGCGAAGACGCAACGGAGGGGAACTTTGTCAACTACTTCCGCGACCCGATCAACAAGCGCCGCATGTGGCAGCTGTTCTACCAAGCGGCTTGCGGCGTCGAGCACCTCCACAAGAACAAGGTCGTGCACGGCGACCTCAAGTGTAACAACCTGCTCGTCGGCGCTGACGGACTCGCCAAGATCTGCGACTTTGGTTTCAGCTTCATTCGGCGCGAGTCGGTTGGTCTCTCGACCAAGCCGCAGACGGAAGCAATGCGATGGAAGGCGCCCGAGTGTCTCATGTGTGTCGGCAATGAGGCAAACCCGCACTTTGAGTCGGACGTGTACTCGCTCGGCATGTGCATCATCGAGGCCGTGAGCGGCGAAGCACCATGGGGCCTCGACGACGACGACACGATCCTCGGCAATCTGATGAGCGGCAACGCCCACCCACGTCCGAGCGGGTTCACGGACGAGCAGTGGCACCTCGTTGCGCGGATGTGCGCGATCAACAAGGACGAGCGCATCGCGCTCTTACCGGCGCTCGACATCCTCAAGACGTTTGCAAACGACGAGAAGCGCAAGGAAAAGACTGTCGAAGCGCAGCTGAGCGGTTTGACGCTTGGGAGCGTTTGCCCCACGTGTCAATTTCCAATGCCGCGTGAATTTAGCTACTGCGGCAAGTGCGGCGCGCAACGCGGGTCATCCGGCTAGGCGAGTTTGGTACACAAGGTCTCGTCGTAGGCATCCCTGAGTACGAGTGTAGACCACTCGCTTCTTACGCACACATGATACACATCGATAGTCCCCATCTCTTTGTTCTGTGGTTTCGTACTGATCGCAGATCAACCAATGCCGTCGGACACGATACAACTGAGCACGTCAATCGTTGTAACGCTGTCGGTGCCACCCAGATGTACCCGCATGACAGACTCGTGATCAGCACTTCGCCTTCGAATACGTACGTGAAACCGAGTGCGCGTTCGTGCAGTCTCAATCACAGCTGAGGTCGATTCTCGCAAACATGTAAGTGCTTGCGACCAGCATCCGAAGTTGATCTGAGTCGCTGTGAACGGCATTTTACTCGTCGTCACCGAGCTCGTCATGGCGCGTGCGCGGCTCGAAGCTCATACACTACGCCTCCCGATCGCTGCTGGCGCTCACATAGCAAGTTCGCAGCCGAGTGTCGGGTTATTTGGTCCAGGTACGAGATCTCACCTTTGCATGGCAAAGACATCGTTGCTCTCAATGCCAGTAAGCACTGCTCCGACGTAACGGCGTCACTTTTTCTGCTGCGTATCAATCTTCATCGGAAGTGTTTACCAGCACTCTCATGCATCGAGTCCGCCACCTACCGCGTCGGACCTGCAAGTAAACGGACCACATGCGTGTCGAGCTTGCGTTGTTGCAGTTTGCCAGTGTGTTTTCGTACACCCACATACACTAATCCACTCTTTCATACTGCAGCACAACAACAACGAATTATCTTACCATCTACTACCGTCTCATAATTTCTACCAACTCACTCACTCACTCATGCCGACTTGCTCGTTCCAACGAGTCGCGAGTAGATGCCGTCGAGCGCAAGCAGCTCAGTGTGCGTGCCCTGC
>JAADWX010000713.1:0-15633 GCA_023336405.1 Globisporangium echinulatum | reverse complement strand
GTCGACTTGGCTGGCAACGTCCGTTTTGGCCCGGACGTCGAGTGGGTCGACACAATCGACTACGTGGTATGTGTGGCTGGCTGTACATGCAACTGTATATGCGTACAGACCTGTTGAGCGCAGCCTAACGCACCAAGCGATCAGCCAGACCCGACAAAGGCGCAAGTCTTTGCCGACCGCATCTGCTCGTACTGGCCGCACGTGACAGCTGCCGCGCTCACGGCCGACTACTGCGGCATTCGCCCCAAGATCTGTATCGACAACGCGCTCCACGACGATTTTTACATTGAGGTACTGTATGTATGTGTGTGTGTATATGGCTGTGCGTGTTGGTCTCTACAGTGCTATCGCTCACGGTTGGATCGATTGTGTCGATGCGACTAGGACGCAACAACGCACGGCATCCGAGGTCTCGTGCACCTCTGCGGCATCGAGTCGCCGGGTTTGACGGCGTCGCTTGCGATCGCGGACCAAGTCGTTACGATGCTGCAGGAGTCGTGATGTTCGAGCATGCGCGACGTTGCGACGGCGCTGACCACATCGATGGGAATCTCGCACTCGTTGCTCGTGTGCATTTGGCTCGCAACAAGCCGAGGCGATTCGCACTGCACGTACGTAGTGAATATCTGTAGCTACTGGTAGGCAGAAGTCCATCGAAAGTCACGTTTGTCGGATGTCGAGCTTGCGCCACGACGAGCTACGTATCGAGCCAGTGCATCGCTGCATAGCGTACTTCGATTATGCTTTGTACCTAACGAGTGCACTGGTGCAGGCTTTGTTGTCGCCTGTGTGGCTGCAAAACCATCCGCACCAGATGTGGCACCGACAGTCAAAGTGCGCGCTACTAGCACACACGAGTACGAAGAGTGTGCCTTTGTACATCCAAACAACCAGATCCATCGGTCAAACACGACATCAGCTTGCTCGCTCTGTCTGTGTATACATGCACGCATGCACGCATGTGTCGTTCACTGATCAGTAGTACTGAGTCATGCAAGTGGAACGACAATAGATTGCAGAAGCAACAGGAACACGTCGTCGTCGTTGTCACAACGCTCGCACAGCGAAGAGGCCACAAATCGAATCACATCCATCCAACCAGCTGGTGGTTGTTTCAAACATTGTCACCCCGAGACAATCCAGCAGGTCTACTACTAGTATACAATACGACCATACAAAAGGGAATCCAGAGCGCCAGCACGCAGAGACGACCTCACTTGACATCAAGCAACGCTGCAGTCGCGTGCTGAGGCAGGACTAGTAGCAGCGAAGAGCTACGCGAGCTACACGAGCTCCGCAAGCTCCGCAAGCACGAACGCGGCCATAGCGAGCACTGTCACGCGCGCACACGCATCTAATAGCAAACGAAGCAGATGACGCGACGGTCGGCCCCTCGAACAGCAGCAGCTGCATATGCAAACGCATGGCCAGCAATGCCGGATGTAGTCGTTTACAGCGGGCTCCCTGTGAGTTACACTGATGGCAGCGCAGCGTGCAGCCGCGCATCAGCCGTCGCTACCACCACAGCTTCACCGAGTGGCGCGAGCGACTTTACGAGCGGCGACGACGACGACACTCCTGGAGTTGCTGATACAAATACAAACCACTTGGAATTGGACGACGCACTCGCGATGCTCACGCGCGACAGCATCGACGACAGCGACGCAACGTTCTCGACGACCATTGCGCATGCGATCGCTGCTGTGTACGACGACGTTGCGCGCGACGAAGCGCGTGCAGCAGCCGTCGCGACTGCTACGTCTTCGAGTCCGACTACCAGCACGAGCAATAGCACCAGCAGCGACAACGAGCAGCGCGACGCTATCATGACGACATCGACATCGACATCGACAGCAGAGGCAGAGGCAGAGGCAGCTGCGCTAATGGACCCAGGCGCACTCAAGCGCGCTCGGCGGTCCGAGATCGAGAAGAAGTCGCGGCAGCGTCGCCAGGTACGACCTGCTGCGCCATTGCGCTCGTCTACCGCTGACGGACGAACCTGCATGGATGGATGGATACCTGTGTGCATACGTGTGCATGTATACCTCATATGTACACACTGACTGACTGACTGCTACGCATGGGTGAATGTATACTCCTGTATACGCGTACTGACGTATACATCTGTATGTATACTGATGTATACTAGGGCGTGTTGCGCCGCATGCGCGACGACGTCCACCGCCTCGAGTGTCTGTATACGAAACTGCTCGAGCGCAAGGCCGCAAGTGGCGACCTCGATCGACTCGTTGCGCCTTTACATCCACCGTATACAACAGCCGACATGTCGCAGCTTTATGCGCGTCTCACAGTCGTCGCGCAGTCGCTGACTGACAAACAGCAGCAACTGACGCAACTTGTTCGCGAGCACGAAATGTTCCACACATTTGTTACAAATTCTACATTTGCAACAACCGACACCAATGGTCTCCCAGTCTCCAAGTCGTTCCGAGCCGGTTTTGACGTGTTAGCGCCTGCTGACTGCTTTGCAGTTGTCCGCGAGTCGCACGATGCGATTTGTCGATTTGAAACAGGTGGGGCAACTGCATTTGAGACAACTGGAGCAACATTCATGGGCTGGACCGATAAACGCAAGTACGACGCGATGACGTCAGCGCTCCAGTACGGATTTACAAAGTCGTTCCCATTCGAGTCAGCTGCGACGCTACTCGCCAAGACATGGGACATATTTAAAGACCCACTCAAGATGGCGCAGTTGTCGTTCGACTCGTCGGTCAAGATGCGGTTCGAAGTGTTGCAAACTGTGGGCGACGACGTCTATATTATCCGACGCGACCACGTGCATGGCGACATGCCGTATACGTTTTTGACTGTCCATATCCTCTTTCGGCTCGAGACACCCGAGGGTTTTACGCTCTGCTTTCGGTCGATCCCAGCACCCGCGATCCAGCGCGCACTTGAGCCGCACGAGATCTGGTTTGACGTGTTTCACTGGTACGGTTGAAACGGGATTGGGTTGCTGGGTTATTGGGTTAGTGTATGTTGGTTTGTGGGTTATATGGCGTTTGGGTTTTGGGGTTTAGACTGCTTTGACTCACGTGTTGCTATGTTGTGCGATGCTATATTAGGACGCACTTCAACCACATGCGCGATGCAAATGGCGCCATTGCAGGCTGCGAAGTCGTCACGGGCGGGTCGATTGGCGACCCGACGATGCTCATTGCGCGCCACTGGCTGCTCGAACTCATCATTTCGGTGCTGCGGTGGGAGAGCATGTGCGTGAGTCCGCTATTTATCAAGCTGTAGGTCAGGCGTGTAGGAATCAATGAAGTACGACGAGGTCCGTCACTGCAATTCAGCTTCTCGCATCATTCAGTAGCTACGACGACTGCAAGATGTTCGTTCGTTCGTGTGCAGTCGCCCTCTCGCACGTTGCTGGTTGTCGTCATAGTGTAGATCGCATTCGACGAATATATGTATTTGTCGGAGTATATAATATAAATATGATGGTCTAAGTAGTGTATAATTAGACCAATATAGTAGCAAAATAGGGTTTTGCGGCTTTTGCAAGCAGTCGATGACGCAACTCAGCTCCAGTCGCTCATTTGAAACGCAAGCGATCGACGCAACGTGTGTTGTGTGCATCGATGCAGCCCACAACAACAACAACAGCAGCAGCAGCGACTGTGAGTGACGCAGCACTCGATCACTGGCAAGCGTCGTCATCTACAGCATTGCTGTCGACGCAGCACTACACACGGAATCAGACCGCTGCGTCGTCACCAAGCAAAGCGGAGACGAGCAGCTCACTGGACCACGACCACCAACAGCGACATGGCAGCAGTACCACACTTGACAGCAACGTCGAGTCGCTCTCGGCGCTATTCACTGCGCCAGTAGACCGCATCTCGTTGGACGACGCTGCAGCGCATGCGTACGTACCAGTGTCTAGCAGCAGCGCGGCGCTGCGCAGTCGAGCCACGAAACCCTCGTCAGTCAAGACTACCCAGCAGCCACTGACACAGACACAACAGCGCAAGACCGCAAGCGCTGCAAAGCGCGCGAGGCGCTCCGAGATCGAGCGGCAGTCCCGCGAGCGACGCATGGTACGTTCGTCTGTTGTCTCCATTAGCCATACGTACACACATCCACACCTGCTCACACAGCCTGCAATGGCTTCTATACCCAACCAACGCAGGGCTCGGTCGCCCACATGCGCAACGAACTCGAGGGTCTCGAACATACCTACGCGCAGCTCATGCAGCCGCCATCCTCTTCATCTTCATCCTCCTCATCAAGCGACTCACACTCGCACAGCGCGTACCTCGCACTCGCAGCTGACGCTTGCGCACTCCGACAGCAACAGACGCAGTTACGTTCAATGCTCCGCGAACGCCAGCTCTTCTACGACGCTGTGCGCGCGCACACATCGACCGCTGCGACGTCCGATACTACTGACTACAGTGCCGTCGCGTACGCAGCATTCACGCCACTCACACCGTCCAAATGCTTTGCAATCGTGCGCGAGTCGCTCGATGTGATTCGCCGCTTCGAAGTCGGACGCGACGCTGTCTCATCGGGCGCAACGTTCTGCGGCTGGGCTGACAGGCGCCGAGTCGATACTGAGACATCGTCGATGCATTTTTCGTTCACAAAGTCGTTTCGCTTTGAGACCGTCGAGCGCTTGCGTGACTTGTCGTGGACGACGTTCTGCGACGAAGCCAAGATGCGCACAAACGTGTTTAGTAGCAACGTCGATGTGCGGCTCCACATCTTGCAGGTCATCAACGACGATGTGTGTGTCGTACGACGCCAGACCAAGTACGTTGCGATGGAGAGGGCGTTCCATACGGTCTATCTCCTCTTTCGGATTGAGACAGCAACGGGGTACAAGATCTGCTTTCGGACGATCGCAGCACCGTCGATCCAGCACGCGCTCGAAGACGGCGAGACGTGGATCGACATCTTTCACTGGTGTGTAGTGTGGGGTTCTATGGGTTCTATGGGTCATATGGACCCTGCTCCAGCTGCTGGACGACCTCTGACTTTTCCTACTTTGGCTGTGTGGCTCTTGGCGACTGTGTATAGGACCCACTTGACGCGGCTCACAGACGAAAGCGGCGCACCCGCAGGCGCTGAGCTCGTGTTTGGTGGCTCAATTGGTGCGGGTGTGATGAAGTTTGCGATGCACTGGATGCTCGAGCTCGCAATGACAGTCGTGCGCTGGGAGAACGCGTGCGTCGCGCCAATGGCACTACCGCCATCGTCTGCTAGTAGTGGCACAGAGGTCGTTGCGGGTCGCGAGCAGTAAGTGAGGAGGCGGCAGATTGTATCCATACGTTCTCTATCCAAGTTCTCTTGTTCGTGTCCGGGTGTATCCAGCGTTGTCGGCTGTCACACGTCGGACACGCACAAATGATGCAATACTAATGATGTAAACAAGGGATTCATCAAAATGACCATTTTGATCGAGAATACGGAGTCTCGACGTTTGTATACCGAGTTCTTGCGCACAAAGCAGCTTACCCTTGCTAGACTTATTTTGGATGCAAATGGATTCATTTGTTGACGTCTCAGTCGTACCTCTTTGTTTTCGATTATGCATAGTGATTGTATCTGTGTATATCATACAATACAGGCTGATTAATCGCGTCCTTCTAATCAGGTCGAGGGATAGGGTCGAGTGGATTTTCTGACTCGAAAAACGTGCAGCGACGCGAAGTCTCGTTGTTTGTATGACGCATTCTCACGCACAACTCAGTCCACTCTAGCAACGTTTATCTCCGCTGCAATACAGATTCCATTTCTGACGTTTGTAGCGCGACTCATCCTCACGCGCGTGCATTCGAATCCCTCAGCCTCAAGTCGCATCACGACCAAGAACGACTGCGTCGCGTGTCCTCATTCTCCAATTCGCGCATCGACCGACGCTCTCCAGACCTCTTTGAGCGCGCCCACAACTCACATACAACCAACCTTACAACCAACACACAAGCGACCATGGCCGACGAAGGATGCGACATGCTCGAGTGCTGCCTCTGCGGTGCGCTCTGCGGAGCGTGCTGTGCTGCTGCAAGCGACGACGACAATGGCCGTCGGCGGCGCCACAGCCACAGCGGCCACGGCGGCCACGTGTACGTGCAGCCAGTCGTTGTGCAGCCCGGCTACCAGCAGGGCTACCCGCAGCAAGGCTACTCACAGCAAGGCTACCCACAGCAAGGCTACCCGCAGCAAGGCTATCCACAGCAAGGTTATCCGCAGCAAGGCTACCCGCAGCAGGGTTACCCTCAACAAGGTTACCCTCAACAGGGCTACCCACCGCAGCAGGGCGGGTACCCGGGCCAGCAAGCTGCGTACGCACAGCCAGCACCCGGCAAGGTCTAGGCACCGTGTCGTAGCGCCCATCGAGCCAAGCGACGCGCCACTCGCCAATTGCTCGCTCGTCGTCTGCGAGCTGCCGCTATTGAGAGTGCCATCGCACACTGCACGATTGGCACGACCGCTGCAAGGCAATCGCCTCGCGTAACTATGGACTGTGACGCGCAGTTCCTCGTAATGTACTTGATTCTCTCTCTTCCGCTCCGATCGTATCTGCGTCTTCTGTCAGTGTCGCCTACCTACGTCTGCGTATGCGTGCGTGGTCAATGTGTACGTGCAGCATCGATCGCTGCGGGTATACGAACGTTGCGCTTGCTTCTCAAAGACGCGTCAGCTGCTCAGCGTAGCGGTGGCATATTGCTACCCAGGTCGATTACGCGACGACACGACACAAACAGGCGCACATCAGGCGCAGCACGTGCCGCTAGCGCCAGTGCAGGTGATGAGCGAGTGCAGTCAGTTAGTCACGTGCCAATGTGTCGATCGTCGCGACGTTCACAACAGCGCGTTCGTCTATTCGCTCGACCTCAAGACGTCTGTATGTCAATCGACTGGCACTCTCTGCTCCGAGCCAGAGCACACTCAGATGTCGAAGACTGGATCATGCATGCACGTGGTGGAATTGTGACCGCAAACAAAGCGAAGAGCTACGAACATCACTATTACTGTTCAAACACTGCACATGGACTACAGTAGGCTGCAATAAAATACCTATAGATTGCACAACAAGCATATAACTTGCAATACGGACATATAGATTGCAACTCGGACATTTCAATTGCAAAAAATGAGCATATCGATTGCAGCCAACCTCTCGGGCATCAAGTACCTACTACTGATCTGCTCTGCTCGCTACTGCGTCCCCATGCGCAAGCAACTACAACTACCCGTATCAACACTGCTGCAACGTAACTCCCACACCCGCTAGTGCCCGCCACTACCACCGCTACCGCCACCCGTCTTGTCGTCCTGGAGCGACCAGTGGTTCGGCCGCCGGCCGTCGTTCCGGATCTTTCGGTCGGCCCTCTGCAGGACCTCCAACTTCACTTTCCACTCCTGCGCTTCGTCCAAGTCGCCAGCAGCCAAGAACTTCAAATCCTCGCGGTTCCGCGAGTCAGACGCGAGCACTTTGGTCGGGTCGAGTGGCACTAGAAACCCGCTCTTTTCGCGGCCCATGGTCCAGTACGCTCTATCGCCGCACTTGAGCTCGTCGAGCCACGAACCGGCTAGTTCACAAATCTCGTTCCCACTCGTAGTATCCGTAATCGCGCCGCGGAACGAGTCGGTCGGTGTCTTCGAGGACGAAAACATCCCGCCCATGCCTTTCTTCTCGTCCGGGTTAAACTTGACTTCTGCTGCCAAGTGGTTGGTAGCGTCTTCAAACACGACCGAGCTCATGATGTCAAACGTCCGGTCGCCCCACATGAAGCCACCGAGCTGGATGTGCGGCATGGCATACGTAATGACGGTCCCGTCAAGAAACGAGATGCGGATCGGCCCTTTCTGGATCTGGATCAGTGCGTTCGACTTCATACTGAACGACCCGTGCCAGAGCACGTGGCCAGCAACTTGGTACTTGGTGCCCACGAGCTGGAAGTTGCTAATTGGCGGGTGGTGGCTCGTGTGTTCGCAATGTACAGTTGTCCCGTCATTTAGTGTCGCTTGATACGTTTCACCCAAAATCGGGTTAAATGGCTTGAGCTGCCCAACCGCGTGGTGGAGCCCGGCGACTGCAAACGCTACGACAAACTTCAGCCGCTCGACGGGGTCGCGCTGGTCGGCTGCGAGGTTCAGAAACGTCGGACCGTACAGAAACATGTCGGTCACGCGCTCCAAGTTCGTCCGTGGCTCAAAGATCCGGACTGGCAGCGACAGACTCACGGCCGACTTGCCCTCCAAAATCTTCGCACCGGCCGACTTGATGACCTCTTTGAGCACGCCGCCCTGCTTCTTCGCCACGTCCTTGTCAATGAGCTTCAGGCCGCCAGTCGACGTCCGGACCATCGAGTGCATGTACGACTTTGGGTGGAAGCACGCGTCGGAGTCAAAAGCACCGTCATGTTGACGGCGTCCAGTTGAGCCGGGCGTACGACCATCATCGTCGACATGACCATCATTCTCATCGGCATCGCCGTCGTCGTCGCTCATGTCGTTGCTATCAAAGCCAAGCGCACGGGCGAAGCCACAGCGCTGGAGCTGCTGCACGTACGCAGCCAGCACAGCGACGCACTCGAGCCGCTCGATTAGGAACCGGCGTTTGAGAGCCGGTGCGAGCCAACCGCCGACGTCCAAGTCGGTCACGTACGTCGCAAGCGTCTGCGCTGCATCGATCGGCTCCAAGAGCCAGCCGCTGAGGCCAACGTGCGCACGCACGACGCCAGCAACTGGCTCTTTGAGTTCGTTCCCGACCGACTTTTCAAGCATGAGGACAATCGACTGCCCGCTTTCGTCGTCGCCAACGTGTCGCATATCGTGCGAGTGATGGTCCTTGTCAAAGACTGACGTTTCGCGCACGTGCCGGAGCAACAGCAAATCGCGTGGGCCACACCACGTGCGCACGTCAACACTGGTTGCGAGAGAGCCAGCGACGCCAGCGACGCCAGCAGTTGCAATTGCAATTGGGAGAGCCAGTGTGTTCGACAATGTCGTAACTGCCGGCACAAGCAAAGCAGCTGCTGCGACCATCACTCCACCGGCTGCTGCGACCTGGGGGCCACTAATTGAGTAATCGTGACGGTCGCCATTTTCGCCACTTGTCAAATGCACGACGTCGGTTGCGTCATCAAACGATGCGACATGTTGCGCGACTGGAAAATGCGGGTCCCACAGATTGCGCCGTCCGTGGTCGGCGAGGATAAAGCCAGCGACTTCGGACGCAACAGGCAGCACAACGCTTGCACGCGCATACACGCGGCCGCTGATAACGTCGGTACCAATACTCTTGAGGACCTCGCTGTTCAAAGAGCCAGTTGCAACAAGCGGTCGAAACGCGACAGTTGACGTCGACCGATGCCGTGGTGCGTTTGTACATAAAAGAGACTCGAGCATGTCGAGCCCGCTTGCAAGGTCGTTCTCGAGCGCAATGTTCGTTGGGAGGTGCTGGACTTTCCCGTAACCGTGGCTCCGGGGTGGACCTATAGCACTTGCGCTGCCAGTCGGACCAACACTCCCGGTCCCCGAAACGAGGCGCGTTGTACGACGAGCTGCTACGTCGGTTCCATTGAGTGATGGTCCTGCCAATGAGCTGCCAACTGCCGACGCCGACTTGAGCAGCGCTGTCCGTGGCTTCGCACGTTGGACGACGTCGTCGTCGTCGGATGCGCCACGCGCACTCGCATTGCGGTCCAACCGCGCGTTCTTACGACTGCTCGTTGGACCAGCACCGCTCGGCGCAGAGGGATGGTCGGTTGACGAGGGATGGTCATTTCCATCGCTCCCATTCACGCGCGCAACAGCAGCGCGCAAGACTGCGAGCCATTGCGTGACAGCGTCGCCATCTTCCGACGACAGACAGTACATGACGCCAGACGCTGCGTCGGTCAAGTAGATGCGCGGCGAGTTCCACGTCTCGCTCTGCCCGCCGTCCTGGACCGTACAGCCTTCGAGCGGAATCACGGCGTTCGGCTTGCGGTCCTTCCTGTGGATGTAGTACGAGAGCGTGCGCGCGTCGCAGACAAACCACCGGCGCTTCCAGCCCTTGAGGCGCTGGCCTTTCTTCTGGAGGTACCCCTCTTTCATACACGTCGCGTCAAAGTCGCTGAGCGCTTCGATCGGCTTGCGCTCCGGGAGCTAGTGAGCGCGATCGCCATCGCAATAGATAGAGCAGAGAGAGCAGTCTGTATGAGCGAATGCGATTGGATAGATAGAGACAGCGATGCATACGAACGTACGTCATTGCTCACGAGGTCGTTGAAGCGCTGATGGTAGTCCTGGAGCGCTTGCATCGCGCGGTCTCGCTTGCGTTGCTCGCGTGCGGTCGCTATGGTGGCTCGCGAGGACGCGGCGCCGAGCTGGGCCGCGACGAATGGAGGAAGAAAAGGAGCTGCGAGCGAGCTGAGCGCTCGGACAGCAACAAACAGAAAGGTGGCGTTCGCGCGTGTCGACGGACACACGTTCACAAACGTTCACACACGTCCACACACGTTCACGCACGCGCAGACGTCGCGGCGTGCAGATGCAGCAGATGCGAGTGCTGATCGATCGCGCTGGGGGGCGGAAGCGATTGTGGCGGCCGAGCCAAAAACGACGCAGCGTGATTGGGCGCAAATACTGGCCCCTCCTTCCTGCAATTGCGCAACGCGGGATTGAACGATTTGCGTCGAAGTCCTTATTGTGCAACGAAAGGCCGCGTTGGCAGACTGCACTGGCGCTTTGTATGGACTGGCAGCAGCTTCAACCGTGTCGCAGCCACGCGTCGCTTCGAGTGGGAGCAAGCGCCGCATGGGCACAGTTGTCGTCGTCCAAGTCGCCTGCCTCACTTCACGACCATACACACGCATCTCTTGCTCCACGCACCTCTTGCTCCACGCACTGATTCGCTCAGCAAACAGCATGAGCGCCACAACGACCTACCAGGTGCTACAACACACCATCGACTGCTTGCCAGCTCAGCAACGCAGCAACGCAGCAGATGTTTCGCACTGTGTGGCTGATGCACATGCCTGTATGTGCGTCTGTATGCGCATGTGTGGTTCTTAGACACCGGACTCGAAGAAAGAGGAGTTCCGCAAGTACCTTGAAAAGAGCGGCGTCGTCGACGCGCTCACAAAAGTCCTCGTTGGGCTCTACGAAGAGGGCGACAAGCCGTCGAACGCGGTCGACTACATCAAGCGGTTCATGGGCGCGCCAACGGGCGTCGACATTGACGCGATGCGCGCCGAGAATGACGAGCTCAAGAAGAAAAACGCCGAGCTCATCAAGACGATCGAAGAGCTCAACAAGCGCGTACGTACTAGTTGCACGGACTGTGTGTATACGCATGTGTATACACTTGTGTGTATCCGAACTGACATCCGAACTGTGGCTCGTATGTGTATACCTGACGCCATCAGCTCACGACCGACGACGACGAGAACGAGGCATAGGACAGACGTAGTACAGCACCTCAGCCTCCCAATGGACTCAACTGTTCGCTATTCACGTCACTCCTACGTGCTGAGCTGCTGCTGCAACTGGCTCTACGCTACAGTCGTACGGATGGACTGGCAAGTGCCTACGACGTGCTCGACTGCGCAAGTAGCTCCGTAATGTTCTCTTCGAGCGACGTCTTCTGGCGCATCAGGTAGTTCTTCCGGGCCTGGTGCACACAAGTATACATCGTATACACATCGTATACACATCGTATACACCTGTGAGCCACTCGTCCAGCATTGCGCCGCTCATACCTACTCCATCAGAAAGACTGCACTGCCATCAACGCACCTCGAGCGACGCAACTTGGTCGTCGATTGTCTTTGCATCCGCCTTCATTTTCAGCTCATTTTCACTTGCCGTAGTCTGCAAAAACATTTTGCCAACGCTTGCAAACGTCCGTGTCGTTTCTGGCAATTGCGCCAACTCAGCTGCAACAAGTGCAGCGCGTTTCATTTGGCGCGCACATGCTGCAAGTTTTGCATCGAGCTGCTCGACTTCGCGCTGAATCGCAACAAATTGCGGCTGGAGCTCCTGCAATTCGTTTGCAATGTGCGCTGGGACTGTTCGGTTCGTACCGGTATTACCGGTACTGTTACCGGTCGTTGCTGGCAACACTGTCGATCGAGCAGCTCCCTCGTTTAATTCACGCAGCAGTTTCTTAATTGCCGGATTCTTCTGGCCGTCCAGCGCTGTTGTCTGCGCGCGCTGGAGCGTTGCAATGGCGTCGGCCGAGCGGCCGAGCTGCTTCTGCGCGTTGGCAAGGCGGTGGTAGCCCTTCGCAAACTGCGGGTTGCGCGTCACGCACTCGTTTGCGTCGGCTTCGGCTTGCACCCAGTTGCCCATTGCGCCATACGCAGCACTATACAGACAGACAGTGAGTTGTGTGTGTGTGTGTGGTTGTAGATGGTGCAGTGACGCATGTACCTGCGGTTCGAGTAGTACACGTGATTCTCGGGGTCGAGACGGATCGCCTAGACATGCAGCAGTGCGGTGTGAGTGCGTTAGTGGCGGTGTAGTTGAGTGTGTGTGGATCCACGTACGTACGCACCTCTGAGTAGTGCTCGATCGCTTTGTCGAATGCCTTCAGATTGAACTCGTCATTGCCGAGGCTGTGCGAGACGACGAGCATGTCCGCAACATTGTTCCCCATGTCATCATGTGCGAGCACACAAACGTCATACGATCGAGTTCGTCAGAACCGCGGCTGAAGCAGCAGCACACTCTGGTATGCATCCCTCAACACATTGTGTGTGTACACGCACTTCTTTTGCTCCTCTGCAGCGTCGTTGAGCGTGCTCATGCTGCTTTGCCTCCTCGCTTGGTGTCAGCGTCGTGTGTTGATTTGATGTGGTGGCGAGCAGCGCAAGATTTGCGGCACGAGAGTGCGAGCGTGCGAAAACCAAGGTAGTACCACACAGCGCCACTCAAATGCACATCAATTGCCAGTTGTAGAGCAAAAATCGGCAATTGATGGTGTTTGTACAAGCAGCTTGGTGCGATCGACTTGCTCTGTGATCGACTTGTATCGATCTGAGGCAGCAATGCGTCAAGCGTCTCCGAGTGCTGTAGTAGTGAAAAGTGCTACTGTTGCTGCTGCTGTTGCTACTGCTGTTGAGATCGTGGCGCGTCAGTATTGCCATATGAAAAAGTCAGTGTGCAACGAGTTCACCAATATGCCACTCAAATACGTCTGAATGGGTTGAAAATCAGTGCAAGCACATTCTGCAATTTGCTTTGCGAACCTCGCAACGACAAAACCATCAGCAGCAGAAGGAGAAGAAGACTTGGCAACATCGCAAGCAACATCAGCAGCACTCAAGCAACAGCACTCAAGGAGCAGGCGCACTCAAGCATACGCACACACACATGAAGAGCCCGCACACAGAGCCACAATGCAAAGCTGCGCAACTGCCTTTGCTGGCAAGCGCGACTGCAGTCTTCAAGTGCGGCTCGATAACATGTGATTGCGACGACACTCAACGCCACAGCCGCACTTGTGCGCAACAGCTCACAGCACGCGAGCGCACTGGACTGCTACCACACGTCGTCTCGAGCATCAGCGCGTTCCTCGACGTTGCGTTTGCACCGCAATGGACAATCCTAAGCGCCTGCGAGCACGGCTTCCTCACAATGCTACCACGACTTGCAAGCCGCGAGCCTGTCAATATGAACAAACACTATCGCGCATACCTCTTCAGCAAAGGACTTGTGGCTGCAGCGACGCGCGGTGACCTATCGATCGTCCAGTGGCTCTGCTGTGTCTACTGTCCAGACGCGTTTGCATGGCGTGGACTCGAAGCAGCAGCCGCAGCAGGTCAACTCGCAGTCCTACAATGGCTCACGTTACAGTACCCGTCGTACATGCAGTACGATCCGCCGCTGCTCGACCTCGCAGCTCGCAACGGCCACATCGCCGTGCTGCAGTGGCTCGGCGACCGCTTCCCCGACGCGCGTGCGAGCACTGCTGCCGTGTACACTGCGATCTCGAATTGCGACGACGACGTGCTCGCGTGGCTCCATCGCCACTGCAACGCGGCCGTGCGCTCTGCAGGTCTCAACTTTGCAATCCGTTACGGCACGTTAGCAATTGCAAAGCCGTTTGGCGACCGGCTCATTGGACGCGTCGGGTGTCTCGACGCGTGGGCTGCAGCTGCTGAAAGTTCGGACCTCTCAATCGTCCAGTGGGTCTATGACGTTGCAGGTCCACCGCCATTGACTGCGACGACATTGATGCGTGCAATGCACGCTGGTCATCTTGACGTCATGAGGTGGCTCCACGAGACGCTTGCGCCATCGCTACTGAACGTACCGGCTGGCAACTTTGGCGAACGCTCGATGGACAAAGCAGCTGGTAGAGGCGACATGGAGACGCTGCTGTGGCTCCACGCACACTACCCGACCGAGTGTTCATCCATTGCAATCAACAACGCAGCCGAGCATGGCCACTTGGATATCGTGCAGTGGCTTCACGAGCATCGAACGGACGGCTGCACGACAAACGCAATGGACGGCGCGGCACGCAATGGCCATGTCGATATCCTCGAGTGGCTCTATGTGAATCGCCAAGAAGGCTGTTCGTTGAGCGCAGTGCGTACTGCTGCAGCGTTTGGCCACCTCGAGGTGCTGCAGTGGTTTCACGCCCATGGCATCGGGGGCTTTGGGACGTCTGTGATGGACGTTGCTGCAACGTATGGTCATTTGGAGATCGTTCAGTGGCTCCACGAGCATCGCACTGAGGGCTGCACGACGCGCGCGATGAACGGCGCAGCTGAGCGGAACCACCTGGATGTCGTCGAGTGGCTCCATGAGAACCGCAGTGAAGGCTGCACGACTACTGCCATGGACTTGGCAGCCGCGCGCAATCGCCTCGAAATCGTCCAGTGGCTCCATGAGAATCGCACTGAGGGCTGCACGACGGAAGCAATGGACAATGCTGGGTCGCTCGAGATGGTCCAGTGGCTCCACACGCATCGCACCGAAGGGTGTACAACCGACGCGATGTCGAACGCCGTTGCGCGCGGCGACATGGCGCTCGTGCTCTGGCTCTACGACCATCGGACTGAAGGTTGTGAACCTGAAGCCGTCGACATTGCAGCCGACCGGCGCCACGCCGAGCTCTTTCAGTGGCTCCACGACACGTACCCCGACACGTTCCAAGCGTCGGCTGTAGTTGACAACGAACTCGGCGGTGAGTTCCTCGAAGCGCTCATGCACCACATGGCGCTGGCGTAAGCGTCATGACACGACATGACAGACCAACAACAGTGTCTGAATACTGGAGCGGATAGTGCCATGTCTGCCTTTCCACCTACTCGAGTACTAGCGCGTGGGGAACTCATTAGTAGTAGTTTGCATAACAGAATACAATCACACTCACTGGCACGAGGCTCGACGACGCGCGTCGACACGACCCTAGTGCTGCTGTACATAGCAAAATCGTCAGTTCTTCTCACTCATCCACCAATCGCTTGGCGACGGCGTTCTAGTGTCCACGTTCAGAAACGTTGACCGCACAAATGACGTCTCGATGGCGCGCTTGCCAGCCACGAGTTCTTCCATCCACAGCACCATCTCGAGACTCGTGGTTTCCCACGCTGACGACAGGAAGACATCAGGTCTGAAGATGAACTCGTACTTGCGTCCGAGGTCCGCGAGTCGCTG
>JAADWX010000712.1:0-15647 GCA_023336405.1 Globisporangium echinulatum | reverse complement strand
AAGCTGCCGGACAGCGCGCAGGTCGTCGACATGCTCAAGTGCATCCGCGCAGACGAGGCGAACCACCGCGACGTGAATCACACGTTCGCAGGGCTCGACCAGCGCCAGGACGTGAACCCGTTCATCCACGGCCACTGAGTTACTGAGACTTGAGTGTTTGTGTGCGTGTGTCGTTAGCGATTGCGTCAAGCAGCAGGCGCAGTGATGCGACTTGACATTGACGCCAATTGCGATCAACGAACCACTGCATTGACAAGGACTACGCGCCTCTGCCGCTGGTGGCACTGTGTATGCATGCATCCCCCTACTTTCAACTCTCATCTGCTAAACACGATTCAGCACAGGTTACATGCTTGTATGTCGACACTCTAGACAGTCACGCACAAGCATGCTTACGTATGACTGACGAGCGCGTGGTGGGTGTCTACCCTTTTGTGTGCTTGCTTCCCACTTGCTCTGGTGTGGTGTCGAATAGTCAGTCGAGTGATGGCGAGTTCGCTGGCATTGCATATGCGTTGTTCATGAGTGCTTGAAATGAACCTAACCTTGTTGTGATTCGCCACGTACCTCACGCACGCACGATCCGACCAACTCACGCTTGCAACACTCACACTGACTGGACCCAGGAGGTGTACTCGCGACGATTGCATCTCATGTGCGTCCAGCGAGTCTCAAGATCATAGATACTGACTGTGTCAATAGACTCGAGCTGAACATACGTTCTGACTATTCGGAGTCTCTGAATCCATCAGTTCAACAGTGTCGAGTGTTTCCACAATCGAAGGTGTCGAGCACTGGCCAATCGAGTTTGCTGTCTATGTTTGCTCTGCTGCCGATCCCAGTGCGCTCCGAAGCCAGCACGCGCGGCTGTCTTGCACAGTGACGTGCAGAGGGAAGGAATGCACCTGGAAGACTAGCAAGAAGATGGGGCGACGGTGTGACCGCAAGCGATCGACTGCAGCAATCGACTGCGTCTCATTAACCAACGCACCGCTTCACTGCACTTCAACGCTTGTGCATGGTTGTCGGACTGATATGAACAGCGCATGGTGAGTCGCATTGTCGCCACCCCACAAGCAATCACTCACTCACCTTAGCAGACAAAAGTAGCAGGGTGCTTCGATGCTACCCAGACACGCTGATGCTGGAAACTGGAGCCCTGGCTGGACGCGTCGCGTCGTTGGAGCAGAAAGAGAGTAAGCAACGACAAGACGTTCATGTGGGCCACTCTGATATACCTTGTATAACAAGTAGCACATCTTACTTGCACTAGTTAGCGATATCTAGCGGTAGTTGCTTTGATCATAGTATATTTAATTCAGTTACATTTCCGTTACAGCAATATAAACAGGTTCTCAGCTCGCTCTTTGTCGCCGCAATACGACCAGCAATACGCGGTGCACGATGCGCCAAATGCAGTGCATAGCCTCGTTTGAGAGTGTGTTGTGTTGCAATGCACCACGTTGCCGTCGCCACTCGCGATCTCGCTCTCTGCTGCCATCACTGCCAACGCGGCGCAACACGCCTTGCGCGCACAACAACAACGACAACGGCAACAACACCAAGACGCCCTGCAGCAAAAACAACAATAGCAGCAACAGCAACAGCAGCAGCAACAGCTGCAGACTCGTTCAGTAGCAGCAACACACACAGTCTTATCCGTCCGTAGACAGACAGACAGACAGACACACACACACATGTCGTCGTTCTACGATGAACTCCTCGACGACACGGACGAGCGCGTGCGCGAGTTCCTCGCTGAGCACGCGTTCACCGAGCACTTTGATCAACTGAGCTGCGACGACGCAGCTCGCGACGCACCGGTGCCAGCACCGTGGGCGCGCACAGCATTGCCAGCGCCAATTGGCATGCACACGCTCGTGAACGTCGACGACTCGAACGTCCAGCGCAGCGCAACGCACGCAACGTGCCACTTTGTAGTCTCGACGCTCAACGACGCGCTCAAAGCAACAGCTACCGACGCAACGAGCGTCTACAAGTGCATGGAGATGGAGCTCGTAGGCGCCGACGTGCTCGTCGACGCCCAGGTGCTCGAAGTCGTGCGGCCACGTACAAAAGAACGGCCGCACGACTGCGTCACGCTCAAGCACGTCAAGTACCGATCTGTACTCGAAGAGTATCAGGCTGAAGACCTGTTGTTGCTCGAAGCGACTGGCCGCGGCGTCGTCCCTACTGACAATAACCCATTAAACCCATCTAGTGGCCGCGCATATGCGTACAAGATGCTCCGGTCCGTTGACATTCCTGGGGCCGACGACGTGCTCGCAGCCGACGCGGACATCCGGCTCGAGCTCCACCGCGGCTGGGTGCACCACTTGGTCCTGCTGTTTACTGAGACTGCGTGCCCCGGCGTCCTCCGCATGGACCTCTGGCTCGATACCGACGTGACGCAGACGCGCGAACACTTTCACGGCGGCTTCACGGGTCTCCACGACGCGTTCAGCCTCGCGATCCGGTACCGCCACCTCGTTGAGCACAACGGCGGTGTTGGGACTGCATCAACATCGGCAACCCATATACCCCAAAACCCCAGTACCAACAACGGGGTGCTCACGAAAACCCAAATAACCCGCGGAGCAATTCCAGCACTTGCAGCGCAGCATTTTTCACAACGGGTTATTGCAACTGCCCAAGCGCGTGAGCGTGCGTGTCAGATGTGCAGCAAGCGCGTTGGGCTCTTCACCCGCAAGCGCAAGCACGTGTGTGCTGTCTGCGGCATCTTTGTCTGCTCGGTGTGCGTGACGCCGACCGAATTCAACGCGTGGCACCTCTGCGGCCTCTGCTACGACCGCAACGACGCGCTCGTTGCGCGCCATTCCGTTGCAAAACTTGCCGCGTCGAGCTTTGCAAAGCTGAGCTACCTCGCAAAGGTCAAGTTTGGACTCGAGCGCCATCGCCAGTCGCTCTACGGCAGCGAGCGCGCGACGCTGTTGAATCGGCGCGCGACGGTCACCGCGGCGCGGCGCAAACACAGCGGCGCAACGCGCTTGAGTTTACTACCGAAAACGAGCGGCAAGACGGCGTACGACTTTATTGCGGAAGGCCCGCATGCGACATGTCATGGCGACGACAGCGGTCGCGGGAGTCTGTTTGAGTTGGCCGGGCGACCGTCGGCTGCGCTGTTGACACCGCGTACTACCGACTGTACTGGTTTTGGGAGTGCGAATGCTCCGGCTCTCCCGCCAACGCGGCCGTATAGTAGCAGCACGAGTAGTGCAAGCGGCAGTGGCTACAGCACTGCGAGTTCAGCGAGCAGCCACTCGCGCAAGACAAGCGACGGGGCGTTTGACAGTCGCAAGCGTGGTATAAGCGCGAGTACAAGCGCGAGTACAAGCGCGAGTACCAGCAGTCGACCGACTCCGACTCCGACTCCGACTCAGATGCCAGTACCAGTCAAGGCGGTACCGGTGCCAGCACCGCCACAACAGACGGCAAACGACTACTACCTGCGCAACATCACGCGGAGCTACAGCATCTCCAAGTCGCGCATCCAGCTGTTGAACGACGACCAGCAGAGCCGATTGTCGGCGCGCACGACGTGGCGCAGCTCGGTTCAGAGCGACTTTGCGTCCGAGATCCACAGCATCCCAGAAGCCGTTGGGCCGCAGCCGCCGGGGCGTCGCGGTACGGCCCCACGGAGCTACTACGACTCGCTCGCGTACTGATGTGACCCACGGCCCAGTAGCCGACATAGTCAGAGTCAGAGTCAGAATCAGAGTCAGAAGTCAGAGAGAGTGGGTCATTGGGTTATAACCCGCGAGGACCCACTCGCTATTTATCCGGTGCTCGACAGCCGCGACTGTGAGTGATGATCTAATCACCATCATTCACTAATACCAGTGTATGTCAGACAATCTTTCCTGTGACCCAATAAGATTAATAAGTTTTTATACGATGTGGCGGTTGAACATGTGGCGGTTTGTACAGTTAAGCATGTGGCGGTTGAACAGTTGAGCATAACGTACAGTTGAGCACAGCACTCTGATCGACTACATTCGACAACGACTGCGACACAACTACACAACTACAAACGACAGACACCAGACAACAACAAACGACAACATCAACCGAATGAGCAACAAACGTCCAGCTCAACGTCCAGCTACTGCTCTCCCATGCGACCATTGCGGTGCGCCGTACCGGTGCGCGTCGTGCGGCGTACGGATGCACACCAAAGCGAAGCAGAACGAGAAGCGTACTCGCGTCGTTTTGGACAAGTACGTCAAGGTCATACATGCAATCCTCGCATTGAACCTCCAGATCACGGCGGCCGAGCTTGCCTGGCGTTTTGGCGCCTCGCTCCAGACGGTGGACAAGAAGGACCCTTCTTTGCGCGACAGTTACCGCGATCCGCATATCCAGGATTTGAATTTCCCTAACGACGATTCGAAGGCAACGTTCCTTGATTTGTTAAGCAGCGCTCGAACGACGATCTAAATGTTCGTATACTTTTTTACAGACAGCACGATCGTCGCAGCAATTCAAGACGCGCTCGCAGCAAGCAGTGAGCTCAAGGTCAAGATCATCTCTCTCTCTCTCTCTCTACTCGTCAGCGACCTTGAGCTTCTTCGTCAACGGCGCTGCTGCGTCGTCGTCCTCACCTGCAACGTCACTGCTCGCTTGGCGCTTTGCTGTTGACGCCACCACTGCACTCGATGGCGTCGTGAGCTCCACTGGTAGTTCAGCAATCTTGAGACCCGAGAGCAAGTACCCACTGCACGCGCTCATCGTCATTGCAGGGTGCGTGCGACCCGGGAGCACTTGATTCTCGCGCGTCCACGTCTCGCTCAGTTGCAAGTCAATCACTTCCGCGAGCGGCTGGAGCACACTGAAGACGCGCGTCAAAGGCTCGAGGAACTCCGAGTAGACGACAAACGGCTTCGACCGCGCTAAATACGGCAATAACGTAAATAAAACACTCGACGGGTCGTAGTTGGAAGCAACGACCAACGCGTCCGACTGGGTGCGCACAAACGCGCGGATTGCAGCAGGCGACTCGCGCTTCAGTTTGTTCCCAGCGTTCTTTGCTTTCTTGGCCTCGTACTTCTTGCGCTGCGCCGGTGTGAACGCTGCGATGCGTTCAGCTGTTTGGGCATCGCGCTGTTCGCGCGTGAGGCCGTCGCGCGCTGGGGCCGGAACCGGCTCGACGACGTCGGCTTCTGCTTTCGAAAAGTTTGCAACGTCTCGGAACGCAAAGTACTGGATCGACTCGAGCGTGCGTTTGTCAAAGTTGAAGCGCCGGAGAATGTCGTTCGCGGGTTGCTGGCCGTCAAAACCCGCGAGGATGCGGCCGGCACCGGCTTGACGCTCGGCGATTGCACCCGTCACGAGGCCCATGCACGTGTCGACGACGAGCACTTGGGCGCTCGCGTGGATGTTGGCGTACACGAGGATCTGCGCAAGCGAGTCTTCGCGCATGTTGCTGATGGGTTAGTGTGGGTGAAATGGGTGAAATGTAAGAGAATACAATGAATACAGGGTTGAATGAGATGCCGTCAGTAACATGGGGGTATACTTGGCCATATGGGGTTCAAATGGAAACATGGGTTCACATCATGAGGTCAAACGACACAATGCGGGTTATACTATGCATGTCGACGCACCAGATCTTGAGGGGGTTCTTGAGCCGGTACGTGCGGCAGAGCGACTCGGCCGTGCACTTGAGGAACTGGACGCGCGGCATGTACTTTTGCTGCTTCTTCTTGAGGTACTTTTGCTTCGAGAACTCGGTCTTGCTGTCCCACGTCTCGCTGTTCTCGACGAGCTTCTGGATGATCTCCTGCCCGGTTGCGCCGCGGTTGCGCATCGTCACGATTGCGGACGGCGACAGCTTCTGCGCCGTGTTCGTGTCCGCGTACGTGCGGTTGTCGCTCGTTGGGACAAATGCGTCGCCGGTCTCTGGTCGGTTGATCGGTCGGGTAAGCGGGTTTAATGGAGCGAGTGGGTTGAATAGCGTCAATCCATGTACAGTCCATGTAAAGACCATGTACGCAACAGCAATGGGCAGCTCCGCACCTGGCGCCACGGGGTCTGGGAACAGTCCGCCCTGAACCTGCACGAGTCGCTTGTTCTGCTCCTCAAAGATGCAACTGCGTCGCAGCAAAACGTCGCCGTGTGCGTGACGTCAATCACACCAGCCAGTCAGTGAGCCATGCGGTCAAGCGGTGCGGACGCGTGCAGATCAGGTGCCAAGCGGTGGTGCGTACCCGTAGCGCGCACCGATGACTGGACGCAGCGGCGTCAGCTTCTTGCCGACGCGGATCGTACTGCATACATGCACACGCACAGCCACGAAAAGTGTAATGATCAGTGGAGTGACGCAACAGCAGCAACAGCAGCGAGACGAGATGAGACGAGCAAGTGAGCATGAGCGGTGGCGCACAGGTCTTTCTTCATGTCTTGGAAGAACATGCGGCCATCGCTCGTCTGGCAGATCACGGTGTCGCCCTCGTATATCACATTCGGTTCACGCGGTGCAACATCTGTAACCACAGCAGGTGCGGTCGTAGGCGTTGTCGTCGTTGTCGGAGGCATTGCCGCGACCGTGGTCGCACTCGTCGCCATTGCTTGCTTCGTTGTGTGTGGCAAATGGCTGTTGGTTCGCTCACGCACCGCCAACAACTCGACTCGCAGGAATTGCGTTGCTGTCAAATGCACACAACTGCCAGCATATTGAGCGTTTGAAATGCCACTTGTCGGACTCGAAACAATATCAATCCAGAAAAGCACACAAATTCCGTGCAATTGACTAAGGAAAATGTCACCTAGTCAACATAGATAGCTGTCGTCAAATAGTACAAGCGACATTTCGGCGAATTGACACGAAATTTGGCAATTTGTCAATTCCAAATATTTGTACATGTACATCGTCGTCAAAATCTAATTGTAAAACTGATCGCTTAACGTCAAAAGCTGTCGAATGCATCCGTCACATTGTCAAGAACTTACTTTCAACAAACCTCCACCAATTTTATTTGACATGTGCGACAGCTGTCCATTTCAACGACTGCTTCACTGACTCGCAACTCATTGACAAAGACAAACGAGCAATGACACGGACATGGATGCAAGCACTCGCGTTCGCAACGCTCACGTGTGCGTTTGCTGTAGCTCTGTGTGGCGCGCATGGCGCAGCGAACGTGGTCCAAGACCATGCAGTAAGCTCGACTTCCGGCTCAAGTGACGGTCTCGTCGCGAGCGAGTGGATCTATCGCTGGCATCGTGGCGGCGCGTGGATGTTCCACGACTCGGTCCATCCCTGCTTTGCTGGCAACAACAGCTCGTGTGCGATCCGCTTCACAGCGCCAGCAGACCGCGCGGTAGCACTGCGCGTAAACACGACGATCGTCGCGCACCTCGCGTCCGTGCGCGTATCGTACGACCTCGGCGCACGGGCAGCTGCTGATGGCGACTTCCTCGCCTTGTACCTCGTCGACGAGGAAGAGCCGACGCGCCCAGCGTCTGGCGCTGCTGCCAATGACCTACTGACTGACTTTATTGACTACGCGTTCGTTCCAACACTCAATGGCTCAACCGGCAGCGTCGTCTTTGGGCCGCTCGTGAACATGCGCAGCTCGTACCAATTCCGATACATTCGCCGCATACACCCGCTGAAGTACGAATACGAAGTCGCCACCGAATCCCCGTATGTCGAGATGGAGCGCGGGCACTCGGAGCCTTTGCACGTACGACTCGCACTGACCGACAAACCGAACGAGATGCGCGTGATGTGGACGAGCGGCCGCGCATCGCACGTGCACGTCCACTATGGCGCCAAGTCGCCAGCAAACGCAACGGCGCGCCATGCGGCCGCTACCACAACTGCGAGCTACCGAGCGACCGACATGTGCAACGCGCCGGCGACGACTGTCTCGGCCTCGTACTATCGCCATCCAGGCTTTATGCACGACGCCGTGATGGACTCACTTGAGCCAGGGACGACGTACTACTACAGAGTCGGCAGTCGCAATGGCGTCACGAGCGACCTGTTTGCGTTCACGTTCCCACCGGTTGCTGGCTCTAAGCCACACAGTCCGAATGGCAGTGATGATAGGCAGAGCTTTATCGTGTTTGGCGACTTGGGACCGAACGTCCTCGTGCCGGCGGATGGCGCCCGCGAGCGTCGCTATGCGCCGCGCGACTATACGTCACGGCCGGCCAAGCCAACGGCTGTAAACACTGTGATGAGGCGCATCGAGCAGGACTTGATCGACGACGATAGTCGTACAAGTCGCTATGCGGCGGTCGTGCACGTCGGCGACCTGTCGTACGCCAAGGGCCGGACGTTTGTCTGGGACCAGTTTGGCGCGGTCGTCCAGCCGGTCGCTGCACGTATCCCATACATGGTCGCGATCGGGAACCACGAGTACGGCTATGAGGCGAATGGATCCCACCACGATCCGTCGGGTGTGACGAGTGCCTGGCGGCCGGCCGGTGGCAACTATGGCGACGACTCGCACGGCGAGTGCGGCGTGCCGACTGCTACAAGATTCCACATGCCAGCGACTGGCAATAGCGTCTTTTGGTACAGCTTTACTGTCGGCCTGACGCATCACATCGTACTGAGCAGCGAGCACGACTGCGGAGCTCATGCGCCAATGCGCGAATGGCTCGAGCGTGTGCTCGCAAGCGTCGACCGAACTCTCACACCGTGGCTGTTTGTTCACATCCACCGACCGCTGTATTGCTCGGAGAGATACGACAGCGATGCCGCCGTCGCAAGCCTCCTGCGCGACTGCTTCGAGCGTCTGTTCATGACCCATCGCGTCGACGTTGTGTTTGCTGGCCACTACCACGCGTACGAGCGCACGTGCCCTGTGTATCAATCCCAGTGTCGCCACAAGCGCCTTGCAAGCGGCGAAGAGCTAGCGCTTGCACCGGTCCACGTCATGGTCGGCTCTGGCGGCGCGGCGCTCGACGATGTTGATTATGATGTGTCTGCACATCACTGGAGCGCGAACCGGCAGCAGACGTACGGCCACGCGCGACTGCATGTCTACAATGCGACGCACGCGCAGCTCGAGTTTGTGCGCGCGCGCGACCGCAACGTGACTGACGCCAAGTGGCTCATCTCGACTCATGACTGGACGTATCAGCGCGGCGAGTAGTAGCGTGATGAGTAGGCGAGACTAAGCCTTACATGGTTCAGATAGTATCGATCCACCGTCTGAGTACGAGCGGGGGAGTAGTAGTAGCGCGAGTAGACTGAGAGACAGTGAGTACAGACTTGAGTACATGTGTATATGAGTGTTGGATGGAGCGATGGGCATTGCCATGGAGGGAACGAAGTACTGAGAACGATCTGGCGGGCTACACGCGCGGGAGTGGCGCGATCGTACGTCGCGTTGGTGACACGGGCGTCGATGGTGTCGTTGCGCGTAGGAAGCCGACTGCCGATGGCGCCGTGCGACTCGTCCGCGTTCGCGACGGTGTATGCGGCAGCGCTGCTGTTGCTGTAGCTGCTCGCTCCATGGCCGTTGGCTGGAGACTCGGAACACTCACGCACCGCGCGATTTCCTGCTGCTTCTCGAGCGCAAGGAGCGCGTCGATCGAGGGCGTTGCAGTACGTGGCGCGATTGACACAACATGCGGATCCCACACGCGGGTCGCGCGCTTCCACTCGTCAAAGCTCGGCACGGCGTCGTGCGCGAGCGCAAAGCTGTGACTCGACGTCGTCATCGCCCGCGATGCGCCAGACGAGTGCTTCTTGAGCGCCGCGACGGTCTTGGACGGCGAGCTGACACGGACACTGGTGTTGACAGTGACTACACCGCCACGCTCCTTCACACTTACTGCACTAGTAGGCGGCAGCGCAGTCGCGACGAGCGCCTTGACTTGGCTCTGTAACTCTTCGATCTCGCGCTTGAGGTCGTCGATAATGCGCATTGCGTCGCGCTCGCGCTCTTCGCTCAGATTGCGCTCTTTCCACGCGAGTTCGCACTCGTCGCGGTAGAATACGAGGTTCTTCATCTCCTCGTCCTGCACGTGCTGGTTCGTCTTGATCTTGAGCGCTGCAAACACGAGCTCGTTCTTCATCTCGAGGCACTGCGTTCAGTCACATAGCAGCACCGTCCGAGCATAAGCGAGTGCTTGCAGTGTGTAAGAAAATGTAGTGTATGCACCCAGAACAACGTGACTCGCTTGCACATCGTTATCTGCGACCGACAAGCGCAAGCAATGTACCTTGTCCATGATTCGCCGCTGGGCGCGAACGTGCTCGCGCAGTAGCGTGCTCAGCTGCGTGTACTCGTACCGAAAGCGGTCAAAGACGCGCATCATGCGCCGCTTGCGCGCTGCGTCGTCCAGCTCCTCGTCATCGAGCGCGTCGAGCATCTCGCGCTCTGCGAGCTGGTACCGACGGTAGCTCTCCTGCTCGTCTGCGAGGTCGTGCGCCTCGATTGCCGGTGCTGTCGTCACGTCGGACGCGTCCATGACGATCGTGCTTGATTCGCAACGAACTCGTAATACGCAGGTCGACTGGACTGGGCATACATCTAGAGCATCGGAGGGCTAGCTAGCTATTCCTGGTGATATAGACGCCTCTTCAGGATCGATGGTCGAAGTCAGTCTAGCTTTCAATTTCGACACATCAAGTACAAAGCAGTTGAGGTCAAGTCGGATCCCATCCGAGGATCAGCAGCAGCAAAGCGAGACACGGTCACTTCAGTGGTCGCGCGTGCTGCATGGCGTGGCACTCGCGCGCGATCAGGTGATCGTCGTCAGCCGCAGCAGTCACGCATACAGAGCGTCTGGTTTGATCTGCTGCGGAGATCGAGCGCGAGCATGGGGTTTTCCAGCTCGAGCCAAGATCGCAGCGTCGAGCTTCCGCGCTGGCGGCTGCTTGGTGCGCGCTATCCACGACAGTCAGAAGATCAACAGAGGTCCAGACAGGTTGCGAGGTTGATTGCTCGGACGTTCATGTCGCGTGAGAGCAATGCGCGCGCGAAATGGGATGTGTGTCGGCCGAGCTCGCTCTCGCTGCTGGGCTATGCACGCGCAGGCAAACGGCGGTCACACTTGCCGATCGTTTCGTCCAGGAACGCCCGTCGTCACGACTGCCGTTCGTATACGTCGCTTTTCAACTTTTCAGCACTACGACGTCTGAGTTCGCGATGCGCTCGCTTGCTTGATCGCGCAGAGTGCACCACGAGGCAACGCTACGAGATCGCGACTCGCGCGATTAGGCGAGCGATGTGCTGTTGTTGCTGGTGTTGCTGGTGTTGCTGCCGTCACCACCATCGGCGGATAGACTTGTCCACCACGCACACATGTCGACTCGACAGCCATCTGGTGGCAATCACCTCATCTGATGGGTGCCATGAGACAGAGTCCTGTCCAGGCGCGCGCATCGTGGTCCCGTTTCGCAGCAATCTCTGGCGCAATCTCAAACAGCACGAGAGTAAGTCACCTCCTTTTCGACAGTGCGAGAGTGCTGCTACTTTGACTGCAGTTGAGTGTTCTGACCGAACGCTTGGTTGGCCACATACATAGAACCTATTGTCGGGCAGTACGTCGTGTGACGTGTGCGTGTGTATGATGTCAAATGTAGGCTCCATTCGGTTTGGGAGAACGAAGAGGTACCGAGTTGTTCCAGTAGAGAGCAAGCTCGCAACGTCCAATCTTCTTCGTCGACGTCCATGCGCACATCCAGCTGCTGCGACTCGACCCAAAGCAGCATGACACGACAGGCGGTCCCATGCAACCTCGAGTTGCAAAGCTCGAGAGCTTTGCCAGGAGCCAAACTGAGTGACTGGAGTTGCCGGTCTCTGATAGATCAGACTCGATGCGCCACTTTTCCTGAATGTGGTCCGGCTACTTTTTGGCAGTTGCGCTTGTTGCGATTTGCCAATATTTTGCACACTTTTAGCTGCACTTTCTATGGTCCTGCGCGCATAGTTGTGGCAGAAATCGCACAAACGAGCCAAACTTCACGATTTGGTTATCCATACAAACATCAAGTAGCTCAAGCGTTTGCAACGACAGAGGGACAAATCAAACGACGCCACTCATTCACATTTGGACAGCTGTGGCAGCTTGACACGCATGCTTTCGGGGCGATCGGCGCTCGCTCTCTCAACTCTCTTTCTCTCTCTCGCTCTCTCGTCAGCCAGTCAGCAAGAGTGGAGCTCTTGATGCACTCCGATGGTTGTAATCCTAGCGCGTCGATTGCGTCAGACACCCAGGATTTCGAGCTCCAGTGCGAGAGACCAGCGACCGCCTCAACGCGACGCACTGTGCGAGTGCAGCACCCGGGCTGCCGGACGCGTGAGCGAGCGAGCGCATCATTCACACTCGTCGACCCAAGAGAGCGCTCCTCCTGTTCACTCACTTCCTTCTTGCGTCGTGAGTGAGTGAGCTCTCGTCACGGCCGGTCAGTCACCAATTCTTAGCGCCGCCGTCAGTTGTCGCGATCGACCACACACAGCATGCTGATGGAACACAACGTACTGCGACCCAACTGGCCCGCCATGGGCGAGCACGACTACCCTGCAGGTTCGCATCCGACAGTCGAGCAGCAGCACTTCCCGTCGCTCGCGCCATCGTTCCACAGCTACGCGCCGTATGCGCCATCGGCAGCAGCTCAGCGCTTCAAGGACGACGCGTCGCCGCGCACGTTCAGCTCGCTGTATCTGCCGCACCCGCATCACCAGCAGCAGCAGCACGCATCGTTCCAGCCGCCGTCGAGCAACAGCAGCGATAGCCATCACGCACACCACTACAGCTCGTCAGTATTGGGGTCGCAGCTGCCGCTGCCGCACCACCACTCGTTGCCGCTCTCGCTCTCGATCCCTCGACCGAGCGCTGCTGCTGGACCAGTCACGTCGGCTGGCGCAAGCAAGAAAGCGTCCGAGGAAGAGCGCAAAGCCAAGCACCGTGAGGCGCAGCGCCGGTTCGTGAAGCGCAAGAAGGCCGAGATGCTCCAGCTCAAGCAGTTTGCAGTCGAGCTCGAGCTGCAGTACCAACTCCTCGAGGTCTTGAGCGAGTGTGCGACGCTCGAGCGCGAGAACCGGACACTCGAGGACGACATCGCGACTGCGCGCGACCAGTCCAAGTCCTCGAGCGAACCGCCGCAGGTGGATGCGAACGACTCGAGCGAAGACGCCGTTGTCAAGCCGATCGGGCTGCCGGAGCTGAACTTCCACTTTGAGTGGTGAGGAACTCCGATCTCCGTTCGTGAGATTAGTCGAGCTGCCAGTTCCACCATACCCCATAGACACAGACCCGCCTCTCACCGCAGCAACGCACGATAGTAGCACCAACAGTCGACACAGACAGGAGCTCTACTCGAGCAAGCGGCGAGGTTTATTTATGAGAACACCTCCACACGCACGCTCTTACACGTGCGAGTGTAGGTAAACAGACATATAGATAGCTACCAGAGCATGAGCCGCGATTCCTTGACGGCATGTTCAACTTCTCAATAGACGATAGACATCATCTCAACACATGACTTAAACCCACTACACAAACGTATTTATCTCATTCAAACATCAAATTATCACATGTGAAGTCAAAATACAATCTACTGTATATACAGCAAACCGATTAAATGATAGACAGAACGTCGAACACGAAATAGACAAGCATGCCAATAATGACATACAAACAATGAAATATAATTTAGCAATATAGAATGACATTGCCACGGATATTTCATACTACACTGTCGCATTACAACAGATCGGAGCAAAATAATATTTTGTTTCAAAAACTATAAACTTGCTTTCACTATGTCATGGATTGCTGGAAAAACTGATCAGTGATCAAAATGTCGAATCGTAGCAAAAATACAGCACGTGCAATAACGACAACATTATATTCTGCCTAAAGAACTGTAGGAGCAATATCGACTTTTTTACGCATTCACGCATCTTCACGACTTTCTCTGCAATGGATAGCAAATGACAAGACGGAATACACACGCCCACGAATTACAATTGAAGTTAAGATCGAGCCAAAAGCGATCATTCGAATAATTTAATAGAACTTTACTATACCAGAAGATGCAATAGCATCCCCTCTCTGTTCGTGCAAGAGATTCACCTAGAGATCGTTCACTTTATAATAGATTTACGCTGTGGGAAAGAATACATAAGAGCATTTTTGTATATACGATATTACTATTCCTTGGATTGCAAATCAACAA
Source organism: Globisporangium echinulatum (assembly GCA_023336405.1). Lineage (NCBI taxonomy): Eukaryota > Oomycota > Peronosporomycetes > Pythiales > Pythiaceae > Globisporangium > Globisporangium echinulatum. The sequence goes on along the minus strand of JAADWX010000712.1, from coordinate 1,480 downwards.
AATACAGATCAGAGTGCTTGAAAATTCGACAGCATAATAGTATATTTTCAAGCCCGCAGTTTAATCGGTCGCTTCGCTCGATTGTTTCGAAACAAAGGAGTACTCAACAGTGTATGTTAAACAAACTCCAATATACACAAGTCTTCTATAACTAATATATGCAAAATGATGCATGTCATAATATGCTGTTTCTGAAATAAATTCAATCAGAGATTGTTTACTTAATTTCTTATTTTGCGTAAAAGATGGGATTGAAAAAAATGGAGCGACAAAAGACACACTCTGGAATCAATGTTATTATCTAGCTTGATAGACTCGATATCTCGTCTGTGTTCGTCGATTGAACAGCTGTTGCAAGTTACAGCCAACAGTAAACGGTGTTATACGTATAATACTAAGCATAGCAGTCGATTTAGAGGTAGCGGTTTGTATGGTAGACTTCAACCGCGCAAAAACTTACAACATCGCGTTTGTGACACTAACCAACATACAAAGCACACAACAGAAACAACACGGACAACAACGCAACATTTACTCACAAGAATGTTCGGTAAAATATAAGCAGAGCTGGCAAGCCTATCAGTATTTTTCCCACGTTCATGTATGAACGGTTGCCTCGTATCATATGGGCGGTGTCCGCGCAAGTCGAGCAGGACATCATGGGCCGCTATGCTCCTTCACAATCGCAGATAAAGCACTGAACTGTCCGCTGGGTCGTAGCTCACCACACGCTAGACAAGTTGTCTATGCGTGGACGAATCGGGAGCTTGAGCATCACGTCATTTAACTTGTCCAACTCTGCAAGCGATGGTGTGTCGCAGTCGCGTAAATAAGTAAGCGATCAAACAGCGCTCGTGGTGGACCACCACAAACATGCAGTAGTGGACGATCACGTGGCTCTGGCGGCAGCTTCAACTGGTCGACTGCTACCGCCCGCGTGAACCTCGAGCATGCATATCGGTCCAAGCTGCATCTGGGCTCGCCTATGTCTTTGCAACTATGGTTTCAGGTACAGACAACTCACATTTTTCGCACGCACACATGTGTCACAATCACAATTTAGTCACACGCAAATTCTGGCCAAAACGACACATACAAAGATCAAATCGTTTTGAACTCACTCACGTTTGTATACCATAAGAACACAGGCACAAAATCGACTGGACCGGATCAACGTCTCCAGGAACATTGCCATTCTCCGACTCGCCACAAGCAAAGAATGATGCCAAGAGCGCGCGTGTGCCTCACAGCCCAGCAGAAAAACCAACTCCGCGCACACCATGCTGCGAACCCCGACCTCACACAGCAGCAACTGAGCGACTGGACGTACATCAAGTGGGGGCGACGTGTTGAGCACTCGACCGTGAGCAAGATCATCAACAGCGCGCCAGACAACAGCAGCAACCCTGACTCAAAGCGCAAGCAGGCAGGGCGACACGCAGCAATGGAAGACCGCCTGTTTGACTGGTTCCTTTCGGTT
>JAADWX010000711.1:0-15658 GCA_023336405.1 Globisporangium echinulatum | reverse complement strand
GACCCGCAGATCGGCAGCGGCTTTGTGAAAGTGGCCGAGGATGGCGACTTCTTCGTCGCGCTCAAGCCCGAGACCGACTGCGATGTGTACAGCGCGACGCCCAAGGGACTCGCAGACCTCTGCGGCAAGTTCACGCTCAAGACAACGGTCAGCGCTGCTGACGCGACATCGTCGACAGTGTGCGTGGATCGCGATGCGTCGTGAAATGTGAAACGAACGTGCAGGTCGTCTTGGAGCTCGATTCTCAACGAAGTGAGAGCAATGCGTTGTGCACTTGAAGACATTATGCACGTGCTTCCACCTACCACGGTCTTCGATAGTCGATTTCCAAGTCCGGTATCATTTGTAGTTCTCAGTGAACAAGGACAGACTCGAAAGAACTACGAGGCCGCGTTTGTATTGCTCAAGCCTTATGCCGATTCCTACAAGGCGTTGAGTGATGGGTCGACGTTGCTCCACGAAGCCGCAGCGAGCGGATCGATTAACCTCGTGCATAAGATGCTTGCGGCTGGCGCGTTGGTCAATCCGATGCAGCATGAGTGGAAGACACCACTTGCAGTGGTCAAGATGTGTGGCCATCCACAGGACCTGCGCTCGGTTAATACCAGCTCCAATACAACACCGGTACCAACACTGGTACCAATACTGCCTACACGAGTATCGAACACAACGACTCAGCCAAGCAAAAGTGGACAAACCAGCATACAAATTGGAAAGAAACAATCCAAAAAATGTGATCCGTGGTCTATACACATCGGTATAAAAACTCTACCTGTTTTTACAATGTGTTGATAGCTTTCGAAATCTGCATCTGTATATTTTTGTACTATACCGTTATCATCATAAAGCGTTATTGCTGCCGTTTTATTCACATCATACCTTCCAGTAGCTTACATAATTGCACCTCAAATGAGAGTGACCATTTCAGATTAAGTGTCAAATTATCATGACACTGATCACGACTCCAAACAAAAAACACGAACGTGCTCGACTTTCCTAGGTACCATGATGGCACTTGACGTCTCAACGGCTGCTACACGTTCGTCGGATGACAACGGATACGACGATGGCACTCGTGACATCTAACACCACCACTCCATTTTCAAATCTTGAAGTAGACGCTTCGCTGCACACAGCACGGAAGCGAGCCGATCGCTATTTAACGATACGTCCTATATCAAGTGCACGCGCAACGTCGATGCGAGTTTCATGGCTAGCGTCGTGCAGCACGTACTCGACTAACGGCAGTGTCATCGATGCCTCGCAGTACACGATTTGACTTTCGTAGACCACTCTTCTGCGTACTATTGTGGTTTTTGCACGAGCTCCGAAAGGTCACAAGCTCGCGACGACTGCTCAAGACGCATGCTCACTTTGCGTCTCACGCGCTCACCATCCAAACGACCAGCTGCATCAGGGACTCAAGCGCACACACAGGTCGAGTTGCTCGCGCTCGCAGTGTCGATCGCCTTGTGAGACTCGTCACACGCACACACACACGAGTCAAGCTGTGCACGCGCATAGTCTGTAGGCAAAAAACTATTTGTCGCGGCAGCCATGAGTGCGTCGTTCGATGATGTCGAGTTCATCGTGCAGTGGATCCGTGAGCGCATCACGCTGCCGGGGTACCAACCCAAGGCGTGGATGTCAGCGGACCTCGCGACCGTGAAAGAGTTCGTCGAGAACCCGAGCGTACCAGCGCTCTTTGTGTGTCTGCTCAACGGCTCGCTGAGCGTCACGACAACTGCGCCGCGCGGAGCGAGCACGGTCATGTACTTTGTCAAGAACGGACAAGTGAGCGTGACACCCGCGAGCGTCAAGGACGCGCTGCAGTTCGGCACGGTTGAGAAGGACGCGATCGCGTCGCTTCTGCACCTCATGAACGGATACTACCTCCAGCGACTGCAAGCAAACAAGGCGTGGCCTGAGAGCATCCAGAAGGAGTTCACGGGACAGTTCTACCGCTTCATGTCGAGCCTGACGGAGACCGTAAGCCGTGGCTGCGGCAAGACTGTTCTGTACCTCCCGCCTGTGCACCCCGACAAGTTCAATCACAAGGACAAGGACCTCGTGCAGCAGCTCGAGTCGACCGTGATCCACTGGACGCGGCAAATCAAGGAGGTGATCAACAACCAAGATAACGCACATGACGCCGAGGGAGCTGGGCCGCTCGAGGAGATCAAATTCTGGGAGCACCGCACTCAGGACCTCTCGGGCATCACGGACCAGCTGAATCGACAGGGCGTGAAAGAGATCGTCGAGATCCTGCGCGCAGCCAAGTCGTCGTACCTCCAGCCGTTCGAGACGCTCTCGCAGATCATCAAGCAGGGCTCGGTCGAAGCGAACGACAACCTCACGTTTCTCAAGAAGCTCAGTCCCGTGTGCGAAGAGATTGCGCGCGCGCAGCCGGTCGAGATCCCGCTGCTACTGCCGAAGCTCCTGAGTTTCATTCGGCTCATCTGGATGTACTCGCGGCACTACAACACCGAAGATCGCATCACGAGCTTGCTGCGTAAGGTCAGCAACGAGATCATCGTCGTGTGCTGCAAGAAGATCGTGCTGACCGACATCTTTGACGGCAACGTCGACGCGAGCATCCAGCACCTCGAGCAGAGCATCCAGTGCGGCGTCGCGTGGAAGCAGATCTACCACCGCGCTGCTGCGGCCGTGAACGCATCGTCGGGTGCGCCGCCTGACCGGCGCTGGAGCTTTGACGAGACGGGCATCTTTGCACAGATTGACGCGTTCGTGCAGCGCTGTCGCGAGCTCCTCGAGGTGTGCGAAGGCCAGATCCAGTTTGCGCGCAAGGGCAAGGACGGCAAGCGCGAGGCGCTGCCGACGTTCGGCGGGAACCGTGGCCTCGAGATCGTCAAGAGCCTGCGCGGCATCGAGGCGCAGTTTGAGAGCCACGTCGAGCGCCTGCGTCGGCTCGAGTACGACATCCTCGACGTCAAGATCACGAGTTGGCACAGCGACTTCAACGCGTTCAAGAACGGCATGAAGGACCTCGAGGCCATGACGCAGAACGTAATCAACGGTGCGTTCGAGAGCGTCGCGATGATCTCAGCAGGTGTCGATCTCATCCTCGCGTTCCGCAAGATCGCACAGCGTGACGCGATCAAGCGATGCGTCGAGAAGCGCACAATCGACATCTTTGCGATGTTCAAGGCCGCGACCGCAACTGTGCGGAACCTGTTTGAGAAGAACAAGCACGCACCGCCGCTGTCGCCGACCGAGCCGCAGTTTGCTGGCTCGGCGCTCTGGGCACGCAGTCTCTTGCTGCGTGCGACCGACGACCTCGTGCGGCTCCAGGAACTTGCCGACGCGTCGAACGGCGCCGAGAACGACGAAGCGCAGGCTGCGTACGAAGGGTTGCGTCTCGTCGTGAACGAGTACATCCAGCGCAAGTACCACGACTGGATCGAGGACCTCAACGCGCTCGGCAGCACGAACCTCAACTCGCGGCTCGAGAGTCCGCTCATGACCAAGACGGGCTCGGCACTCGAGCCATTGTCGAAAGGTGTAGGCGCAGTTACGACTGGTAGCGACGCAGCGAGTAGCACCACTGCAGCAGCAACAACGACAACACCGACAGTGAACCTGAACGCGGTCACGAGCAGCAGCAAGGACGCAAACGTGCTGCAGAACACGGAGAAGTCACTCATCGGTCGCGCGAAGAAGGGCTTCTTGAGCTGCAACTTCGACCGCCCGCTGCTCAACCTCTTTGCCGAGGTGCACTACTGGCAGTTCTTCAACGGCGAGATCCAGATCCCGTACATGGCGCACGATATCTGCAACCAGAAGGAGCAGCTCCGTGTCCTTCGCGAACACGTCATGCTCGTCGTGCGTGACTACAATCGCATCCTCCTCGACCTGTCGTCGACCGAGCGGCGGCTGTTTGAAGACATCATCCGGAAGCTCGACCGGCGCATCCAGCCAGGCCTTCAGAAGCTCACGTGGGTCTCGAAAGGCATCGTCGAGTGGTACGTCGCCGACTGCCGCAAGCACTGCGAAAACACGTACAAGGTCGTGCAAGAGTTCCAGGAGAACAAAGACATTGTTGCAAAGAGCTGCAAGATGATCGGCAGCCTCATGCACATCTTCATTGAGCGCAATACCGTGTACGACGAAGGTGTGTTCGAAGCCAAGCAGGATGCGCACCGCAAGATGCTCGTCAAGCAACTCCGCGACGCGTACGTCATGATCAGCTCGACGATGGCAACGACGTACCAGCACTTTGCGACAGGTCCACCTGAGGTTCTGCGCGAGTGGAACCGCTTCGTCGAGCGGTGCGACAAGATGCTCGAGGACGCGCTGCGACAGAGCGTGAAGAAGTCGTTGCAGGAGCTCTCGAAAGCGATCAACGGCGACGCCAAGACAGATCCGCGGCCGCTCTTTCGCATCCACGTTGTGCTCGAGGACACCAAGGTCGAGTTCAAGCCGTTCATGGTCGACCTCACGCAGATGGTCAACACGGTCGCGAAAGAGGTCTTCAACGTCATCTCGGTCGTCCCACGGCTCGTCGCGTCGCTCCAGCAACAGCAACAACAGAGCAACCAAACGCTAACCGACGCTTCAACCGTGCCGAGCGTTGACCCTGCGAGTACCGAGAGCGAAAGTAGCCCTAGTGACAAGCCGCTTGCTACCGTCGACAGTGTTGATAGCGAGTCCAATCAGTTGACGACAGCAGTAGCAGCGCCGGACGTGGCCGCAAACAACTTTTACCAGTCGATCTTCAACGACGAAGAGATCCTCAAGGTGCTCGTGCACATCATGAACGGCATGTCGTCGAGTGCCACGGAGCTCCAGAAGTACCTCGGTTACTGGGACAAGTACAAGCTCCTGTGGAACCAGGACAAGCAGGCGTTCATTCGACGATATGCGAAAGCGAATCGGCCGCTGCAGCAGTTCCGCGCCGACATTGAGCGGTACCGCGAGCAGCAGACGAGCATCCAGAACGAGGACCTCACAAACACAATCAACTTCATCCAGATCGACACAAACTACCTCAAGACGAGTCTCATTGAGCACACGGTGCAGTGGATCGGCAAGCTCACAGGGCTGCTGAACCAGACGGCGCACGACGAGCTGCGCGACCTCATGGCCATGATGCGCGACAACACGAAGAAGCTGCAGGTGAAGCCGACGAATCTCGACCACCTCGGCGAGAGCATTCGATTGCTCCAAGACATTCGCGAGAGCATGGTCGCTGTCACGGCGCGGTTCGAGCCGCTGCAGGCCAAGTACGAGCTCCTCGCTGAGTTTGACGTGCAGACAACCGATGACGAGCAGCGCGACCTGAGCAACTTGCGCACGAGCTGGGACGTCTACGAAGGCGTGCTCGTCGAAGCGAACACGATGTTGCAGAAGAGCAAGATGAGCATGAAGCAGAACCTCCAGGACTCGGTCGCCGAGCTCAATGCGATCATGTCGGACCTCCGCGCCGAGGCCGAAGCGACGCTGCCGTACAGCGGCGAGCAGGCGCCAGCAGCAGCGCAGCGCATCCTCGAGGACTTTGAGCGCAAGATGGACGCGACGCGCACGCGACAGAGTGCGCTGAAGAAAGGGCTCGAGATCTTTGGCATCGACGAGTCGCGCAACGATGGCTTTGCACTCACCGAGAAGGAGCTCGAGCTCCTGCAGCAGATCTGGGCGCTCACGGACGAGTGGGACGTCGTGTGGGCGTCGTGGAAGAACAAGGTCTTTGACGACATTGAGGTCGATAGCATGGAGACCACAGCGGCGCAGTTCTTCAAGAAGGTCGTCAAGTACGGCAAGGACATGAAGACCTGGACGGTCTGGAGCTCGATGAAGACTAAGATCGAGCAGTTTCGTCAGACGCTACCGCTCATCCAGGACCTCAAAAGCCCTGCATTGCGCGCGCGCCACTGGGCGCAACTCAAGGATGAGATGGGCAAGTCGTTCGACACCGAGTCGGCAAGCTTCACGCTCGAGCGCGTCTTTGCGCTCGGCTTCCACCTTCACGCCGAGTTCATTAGCACACTGTCGACGAACGCTAGCAAAGAGCTCTCGATCGAGCAGGCGCTTGATGGCATCGACAAGCGCTGGAGCGCCATCGACGTCGACATTGGCGAGTACAAGGGCGTGTACTACAAGATCAAGTCGGCCGACGACCTCTTCACGGCGCTCGAGGACGACCAAGTGCAGCTCTCGACGATGAAAGCGTCGCCGTTCTTTGCGTCGTTCGATACGAAGATCCTATATTGGGAGCGCGCACTTGCGCACATGTCGGAAGTGATCGAGACGCTCTTGAGCGTCCAGCGGTGCTGGATTTACCTCGAGAGCATCTTCATGGCGTCCGAGGACATTCGCAAGCAACTGCCGCTCGAGAGCAAGCTCTTTGACGAAGTCAATAGCGCGTACTGCCGCGTGACCGAAACGATGGCCAAGACGAAGAACGCACTGAAGGCGACGCAGGAGCCGCGCGTGCTCGAGACGCTGCTCGAGATGCAGGAGAAGCTCGACCAGATCCAGAAGTGCCTCGACCAGTACCTCGAGACGAAACGCATGCTCTTTCCGCGGTTCTACTTCCTCTCGAACGACGACTTGCTCGAGATCCTTGGGCACCAAAAGGACCCGGACCAGGTCCAAAAACACATCAAGAAGTGCTTCGAAGCGATCAAGACGCTCCAGCTCGTTGCACCTGGGACGCGTGGGAACGTGACGTTCGAAGCGCTCGGTATGAACTCGCCCTGTGGCGAGCAAGTGCTGTTTGCCACCAACGTTGTCGTTGCTGGCGCAGTCGAGGGCTGGCTCTTGCGCATCGAAGCTGCGATGATCAGTACGCTCGAAAAGATCTATGCGCAGTGCCTCGTGGGCTACCGCGGTAAGAAAGAGAAGTGGATCAAGGACTTCCCCGGTCAGCTGCTCATCACGTGCGGCCAAACAGCGTGGACGAACGAGTGCATCAAGGCACTCAACGAAGTCTCGCGCGGCGAGAAGAAGGCGCTGCGGCAGCTCAAGAAGAAGTGGATCTCGTACCTCAACAAGCTCGCCGACATGGTGCGCGGTCAGCTCTCAGCGATCGACCGCAAGAAAGTCGTGGCGCTCATTACGATCGAGATCCACTCGCGTGACGTCATCGATCGGCTCGTGAAGCAGAGCTGCAAGAGCGTCAACGACTTTGACTGGCTCATGCAGCTGCGGTTCTACTTTGCCAAGGACGTTGGCGAGTGTGGCATCTGCGAAGTCAAGCAGACCGTCACGTCGCTTCAGTACTCGTACGAGTACCAGGGCAACAACGGCCGACTTGTGATCACGCCGCTGACGGACCGGTGTGTGCTCACGATGACGACAGCACTTCACCTGAACCGCGGCGGGAACCCGCTTGGACCGGCAGGTACAGGCAAGACTGAGACTGTGAAGGACCTCGGAAAGAACCTCGCCAAGTACGTCATCGTGTTCAACTGCAGCGACGGGCTCGACTACAAGTCGGTCGGCCGCATGTTCTCGGGTCTCGTGCAGTCCGGCGGCTGGGGCTGCTTTGATGAGTTCAATCGCATCGAGATCGAAGTGCTCTCGGTCGTCGCACAGCAAGTGCTCACGATCATGCAGGCGCTCACGACGAAGGCGACAAACGTCTTCTTCCTCGGCTCGATGATCAAGTGCAACCACAATATGGGCATCTTCATCACTATGAACCCGGGCTACGCCGGTCGTACGGAGCTCCCAGACAACCTCAAAGCGCTCATGCGGCCGTGCGCAATGATGGTACCGGACCTCGCGCTCATCGCGGAAGTGATGCTCCAGGCCGAGGGCTTTCGCGACGCCAAGACGCTTGCGAAGAAGACGACGACGCTCTACGGCCTCATGATCCAGCAGCTGAGCAAGCAGGACCACTACGACTTTGGTCTTCGGAGCCTCAAGGCCGTGCTCAACATGGCCGGTGCACTCAAGCGTGAGGATCCAAACTTGCAGGAAGAGAACATCTTGCTGCGCGCGCTGCGGGACATGAACATGCCCAAGTTCATCCGCGAAGATGCCGCGCTCTTTCGACTGCTCCTTGGCGACCTCTTTCCGTCAATCGAGCTGCCTGTGACAGACTACGGCAAGCTCCAGGGTACGATCGAGCACGAACTCGCAGTACAAAAGCTCCAGGTGCACCCCGTGATCGTTTTCAAGACGATCCAGCTCTATGAGTCACAGGTCACGCGCCACTGCAACATGATCGTCGGACAGACGATGGCCGGCAAGTCGACGATCTGGAAGATCCTCCAGCTCGCCAAGACGATGCTCGCAAAGGACGCGACGCCCGGGTACTTGCCCGTGCGCGTGCAGGTGCTCAACCCCAAGTCGATCTCGCTCAACGAGATCTACGGCGTCTACGACCTCGCGACGTTCGAGTGGATCGACGGCATCCTCTCGGCGATCTTCCGCACGCTCGCAGCCGACGAGCGCGCTGAGGAGAAGTGGATCATGCTCGACGGACCGGTTGACACGCTCTGGATCGAAAGCATGAACAGCGTCATGGACGACAACAAGGTGCTCACGCTCATCAACGGCGACCGCATTAGCATGAGTCCATCGATGGCGCTCATGTTCGAGGTCCAAGACCTCTCGGTCGCGTCGCCAGCAACGGTCAGTCGCGCCGGTATGGTCTACATGGACGTCGACGACCTCGGCTGGCGTCCGTTCGTGCAGACGTGGCTTGCAACGACGATCGCTGACGCCGACGAGCGCGACGTACTCCAGTTACTGTTCGACAAGTACGTCGAGCGTCTGCTCCGGTTCAAGCGTGCCGAGGTGTCGGAGCTCATTCCTGTGACCGACTTTAACAGCGTCAAGTCGTTCTGCAATCTGTACAATGCGCTCGCGACAGCCGAGAATGGTGTCGACCGTGCAGTGTGCGGCGACAAGTTTGCGGCAGCCGTCGAGAAGTGGTTCCTCTTCTGCCTCACGTGGTCCGTGCTCGGTGCTGCGAACGAAGATGGACGCAGGAAGTTCGACGCGTGTCTCCGCGACATTGACACAGTGTACCCGCCGCTCAAGACTGCGTACGACTTCTTTGTCGACACGGCGACGCGCGAGTTCAAGCTCTGGGACGAGAAGCTCCCGACGAACGTTCGCATCGCACCCAATACGCCGTTCCACCGCATACTCGTGCCGACGATCGATACGCTCCGGTATGGCTTTCTGCTCCAGACAATGCTCGGTGCTGGCATTCACACGCTGCTCGTCGGCGAAACCGGCGTTGGCAAGACGACAATCGTAACGAAAGAGATCGAAGCACTGAGCGACAGCACGTACCAGCGCCTTGTGATGTACTTTTCGTCGGCAACGTCGTCGGCCACGACGCAGGATGTGATCGAGAGCGTGATGGAGAAGCGGTCGCTGAACCGATTCGGACCCGTCGGTGGCAAGAAGCTCGTGACGTTCATCGACGACATGAACATGCCAACGAAAGACACGTTTGGGTCCCAGCCGCCGCTCGAGCTTCTGCGTCAGTGGATCGACTACAGCTGCTGGTACGATCGCAAGAAGCAGTCGCTCAAGTACTTTGTCGACATGCAGATCGTCGCGTCGATGGGGCCACCGGGTGGCGGCCGCTCCGTCATCAGCTCGCGCTTCCAGAGTCGATTTCACCTCGTGAACATGACGATCCCCGAGCACGCGCAGCTCAAGCGCATCTTCGAGACGATGCTCGTGCCCAAGCTTGCCGACTTTGACGACGAGATCAAACCGCTTGGCGTGCCGCTCGTTGCCGCGACGATCCAGCTGTATCAGGGTGTGCTCGAGCTCTTCTTGCCGACACCAGCGAACTGCCACTACCTCTTCAACCTACGCGACATGGCTAAGGTGATCCAGGGCATCCTGCTCGCTGACAAGCACAGCGTTGCCAGCCGCGACGGCGTATTGCGGCTCTGGATCCACGAGACGATGCGCGTCTTCTCGGATCGACTCACGAGCACCGACGACGCACAGACGTTCAAAAAGAAGGTCGATGACTTGCTTGGCGTGCACTTCCAGACCGACTGGACGCGTCTCCTCAGTGCGGCACCCGAGCGGCTCAAGGACGCGGGGCCGCTCTTCACGTACGTCTTCTCGTCCGGTGTTGGTAGCGACGACCCGAATGTCGTGCTTAAGTACACCGAGTGCCTCGACATGAAGCATCTCAAGACGTTCATCGAAGAGCAGCTCGAGAATCACAATGCCGAACCAGGGTACATCCCGATGAATCTCGTCATGTTTGGCGACGCGCTGCTGCACATTTTGCGCATCCACCGGCAACTCATGACGCCGCGCGGGAACCTGCTGCTCGTTGGCGTTGGCGGCAGCGGTCGGCAGTCGCTCACGCGACTTGCAGCGTTCATTGGCGGCTTCAAAGTCTTCCAGATCGAGGTCGTGAAGAACTACCGCACTGGCGAGTTTCATGACGACATCAAGCGGCTGTACACACAAGTCGGCGTGCAGGAGCAGCGCACAGTCTTCCTCTTTAGCGACACGCAGATCAAGAGCGAGTCGTTCGTCGAGGACCTGAACAACATCCTGAGTAGCGGTGAGATCCCTGGGCTGTTTGAAAAGGACGAACAGCCGGCGCTACTCGATGCCGTGCGGCTCCGTGCACGTGCGCAGGGCATCAAAGAGACCAAGGAGACGCTGTGGAGCTTCTTCATTAGCGAAGTGCGACGCAACTTGCACGTCGTGCTCGCGTTCAGTCCGATCGGCCAGAGCTTTCGGAACCGCTGTCGGCAGTTCCCGTCGCTCGTGAACAGCACGACGATCGACTGGTTCCACGAATGGCCGCTCGACGCGCTGCAGGAGGTCGCAATGAAGTTCCTCGAGGAGAAGAACGTCGCGAGCGACCGGCAGCGACCCAAGATCGCGTCGGTGTTTGCAGTCGTGCACAGCAGCGTCTTGCTCGCATCGAGCCAAGTGCTTGCGAGTATGAAGCGACACAACTATGTCACGCCGACAAACTACCTCTCACTCGTGACTGGGTACGTCGACTTGCTGACTGAGAAGTCGGCGACGATCCTCGACACGCGCGACAAGCTTCGGAACGGCCTCGCGAAGCTCGAGGAGTCGCGCTTGCAGGTCGAAGAGATGTCGAAACAGCTCGAGGAGCGCAAGCTCGTCGTCGCGCAGAAAAACAAGGACTGCAGCGACCTGCTTGTTGTGATCGTCTCGGAGCGCCGCGTCGCTGATGAGCAGCGCAAACAGGTCGAAGCCGACAGCGAGCGCATTGGCAAAGAGGAAGCCGAGACCGCCAAGATCGCTGAGGACGCGCAGAAGGACTTGGACGAAGCTCTCCCGGCGCTCCAGCGCGCGATGCTCGAAGTCGAGAACCTCGACAAGAAAGCAATTGCTGAAGTCAAGGTGTACTCGCAGCCACCGGAGCTCGTGTCGCTCGTGATGTGTGCGGTCATGATCCTCTTTGGACTCCAGCCGACGTGGGCACAGGCCAAGACGAAGATGAACGACGTCAACTTTCTCCAGCAGATCAAGACGTTTGACAAAGACTCGATTCGCGACAAGACCGTCAAGGAGCTCAAGAAGTACACGTCGAAGCCACTCTTCAACGCCGACGTCGTGCGCAAAGTGTCGTCCGCGGCCGGCGCGCTCTGTTCGTGGGTCCTTGCGATGGAATGCTACTCGGGCGTGTTCAAGGTCGTCGCACCGAAGAAAGAGATCCTCAAGCGGTCGCAGCAGGCGCTCGAGCTCAAGCAAAAGGACCTCAAGGTCGCGAAAGACAAGCTCCAGGAAGTAACTGAAAAGGTCGAGGGTCTGAAGCGCCAGTACGACGCGAGCGTATCGGAGAAGAACGCGCTGCGCGAAGAGGCCGAGCTGCTCGAACTCAAGCTCTCGCGTGCCGAGCAGCTCGTCAAAGGCCTTGCAGGCGAGCGCGAGCGCTGGCAAGTCTCGATCGCTGAGCGAAACGACAACCTGCTGAACGTCGTCGGCGACGCGCTCGTCGCAGCTGCGTTCATCTCGTACGCCGGTCCGTTCGACTCGTTCTACCGCGGCTCGCTCGTCGACACGTGGATGAACCGCGTGACGCAGCAGGGGCTCCCGATCTCGCAAAAGTTCACGTTCACTGACTTCCTCGCCGACCCAACGGACGTGCGCGCGTGGAACGCACAAGGTCTGCCGCGCGACGCGCTCTCGACCGAGAACGGCGTGATCACGACGCGCGGCAAGCGCTGGCCGCTCATGATCGACCCGCAGGGCCAAGCGAACAAATGGATCAAGTCGATGGAAGGTGCGCGACTCGAAGTCGTCGACCCGATGATGAAAGACCTGCTCCGGAAGCTCGAGAACGGCATTCGCTTTGGCATCCCCGTACTCATGCAAGACATCCTTGAGGAGCTCGACCCGAGCCTCGAGCCTGTCTTGACAAAGAGCATCGTCAAGATCGGGAATCGCGAAATACTGCGGCTCGGCGACAAGGAGCTCGACTACAATCGCGAGTTCCGCTTCTACCTCACGACGAAGCTCCACAACCCACACTACACGCCCGAGGTCTCGACGAAGACGACGATCGTGAACTTTGTCGTCAAGGAGCAAGGGCTCGAAGCCCAGCTCCTCGGAATCACGGTGCAGCTCGAAGAGCCGGCGCTCGAAGAACAAAAGTCCGACCTCGTCGTGCGCGTCGCGGCCGCGAAGAAGAAGCTCATTGACCTCGAGAACGAGATCCTGCGGCTCCTCTCGGCTGCCAAGGGTTCGCTCCTCGACGACGAGTCGCTCGTGACGACACTCAACGCATCAAAGACGACGTCCGAGGAAGTGACGTCGCAGCTCGTCGTGAGCGAAGAGACCGAGAAGAAGATCGACGCCGCACGCATGGGCTACACGCGCGTCGCGCTGCGGTCGTCGACGCTCTACTTTGTGCTCAACGACATGACGCGCGTCGATCCGATGTACCAGTTCTCGCTCGACGCGTACGTGAGTCTGTTCAAGGACTCGATCGTCCGGAGTCGCAACCTGAAGAACCAGGGTGCACTGACCGAAGAGCTCACGGAGCGCATCAACGCGATCAACGAGTACCACACGTATGCTGTGTACGCATACGCCTGCCGCGGCCTCTTTGAGCGCCACAAGCTCCTCTTCTCGCTCCAGATGTGCATTCGCGTGCTCCAGAGCGTGCACAAGATGCCGCAGGACGAGTACGACTTCCTCCTCAAGGGTGGCAGTAGCCTCGCAACAACGGACGACCGTGTGCCCAACTACGCGAGCGAGTTTCTGAGCGACCAGGCATGGACCGCAGTCGTCGAACTCAACAAACTCGCGCGGTTCCACGGCCTCGTGAGCGCGTTCGAGCAGGGCACAAAGGCGTGGAAGAGCTGGTTCCAGAGCAGCACGCCCGAGCTCGAGCCACTGCCAGGCGACTGGGACGCCAAGTGCAACGACCTCCAGCGCATGCTCTTGCTGCGCTGCGTGCGGCCAGACCGTTTGAGCATCCAAGCTGCGCGGTTCACGGCTGCGAACCTCGGTGCGCAGTTTGTCGACCCGCCGCCGTTCGACCTGCGTGCGATATACGAGACGTCGAACTTCCGCACGCCGCTCATCTTTGTGCTGTCGCCGGGCGTGGACCCGACGAACTCGCTCATGGCGCTCGCTGACGCGCTGCACAAAAAGGTCGAGAACTGCGCACTCGGCCAGGGCCAAGCGAGCATCGCTGAAGCCATGCTCGCGCGCGGCCTCGAAGCCGGCCACTGGGTCTTCCTTGCGAACTGCCACCTCATGCTCAGCTGGGCGCCGACGCTCGAGAAGCTCATTGACAACTTTTGTGCGCCGGCACCCGCGACGCCCGTGAGTCCGCACTTTCGCCTCTGGCTCACGAGCGACCCGAACCCGAACTTCCCGATCGCAATCCTCCAGCGCGGCATCAAGATGACGACCGAGCCGCCGCGCGGTCTCAAAGCGAATCTCCTGCGGCTCTACAACACGATCTCACCGGACCGGTTCGCGCGCTGTCGACAGAGCCGCAAGTACAAGCGCTTGCTCTTCTGCCTCTGCTGGTTTCACTCACTCCTGCTCGAGCGCCGCAAGTTTAACAACTTGGGCTGGAACATCCCGTACGACTTTAACGAGTCGGACTTTGCGATCAGCGAAGACGTGCTCGCGATCTACCTCGACGAGTACGACGAGACGCCGTGGGACGCGCTCAAGTACCTCATCGCGCAGGCAAACTACGGTGGCCGCGTGACCGATGACTGGGATCGCCGGCTCATGCTCGTGTACATCAACCAGTTCTTTGCCGAAGACATCCTCCAGGTCGACAATGTCCCACTCTCGGATGCCGAGTACTACTTTGTCCCGGACGACGGCGACCTCCATTCGTACGGCGAGTACATCAAGCAGCTCCCACTCGACGACCCGCCGGCGGCGTTCGGACAGCACGCAAACGCGCAGATCGCGTCGCAGATCGACGACGGCCGCGAACTCGTTGCGACGATGCTGTCGCTCCAGGCCATGGGCGTCACCGAGGGCGGCAAGAGCAGCGACGAGAAGGTGCTCACGCTGCTGCAGAGTCTCAAGGACTCGGTGCCTGACGTCTTTGACCTCGCGAACATCAAAGCAGGGCTTGCAACGCGCACGGACCCTGATGCACTCAAGACCGTGCTGCTCCAAGAGCTCGAGCGGTACAACAAGCTCCTCGCGTGCATCCGCAGCTCGGTCGTCGCGCTCGAGAAGGGCATCCAAGGCTCGGTCGTGATCACGCCCGAGCTCGAAGCGATCTACGTTGCGCTGCTACTCGGGAGTGTGCCACGGGCCTGGAGCTTCTGCTACCCGTCGCTCAAGCCGCTGGGTCCGTGGACGCACGATCTCAAGCTCCGGTGCGAGCAGATGACCAAGTGGGCGAATCACGCTGTGCCGAGCGTCTTCTGGCTCTCAGGCTTCACGTACCCGACGGGCTTCCTCACGGCGCTGCTGCAGACCGCGGCGCGCAAGAACGGCATATCGATCGACAGCCTCAACTGGGACTTTATCGTGCTCAACCAGCACGAATCGGCGCTCACAACTGGTCCGAAAGACGGCGCGTACATCCGCGGCCTCATCCTCGAAGGCGCGCGCTGGGATTTTGACCACGACTGCCTCACGGAACCATTGCCAATGGAGCTCCACTCGAGCATGCCAATCCTGCACTTCAAGCCCGTTGAGTCGAAGAAGAAGTCGGCCAAAGGACTCTATAGCTGTCCGCTGTATATGTACCCGCTCCGCACAGGCACGCGTGAGCGTCCGTCGTTCATGATCGCCGTCGACCTCAAGTCCGGAGCTGGCAAGTCGCCCGACATCTGGACGCGTCGCGGCACGGCGCTGCTGCTGTCGCTCAGTACGTAGGTCCGTTCGACAGCGCCGTGGCTCGCCACGCGTCTGGATGGCTATGTGTGTGTATACAACAGTAGCAGATGTGTCGCCAGCAGATCGTTCGCTGCGAACTGTGTGCTCCAGTCCATCCGTGCAGTCAACATGCATCCACTTGCATACACATACACACCGCGCAGCACATCCAAGCGTCAGAGCGCACGAGCTATGCATGTATGGCGTGCTTGCGCGAGACCAAACACGATGTCGATTGCGCTTGATGAGGACAACAGTGAAGAATGAATGCACAGTGTCATGGTCAACGTGATTGTACCCAGAACCCACCACCCAGAATGCGATAACATCTGTCAGCAATGAGAAAACAAATCAG
>JAADWX010000710.1:0-15693 GCA_023336405.1 Globisporangium echinulatum | reverse complement strand
CAAGAAGGGCGCCAAGTGGTTCGCCGGCAAGGTCACGCGCGTGCGCTCGGACGGCACGTACGACGTCGAGTACGAGGACGGTGACGTGGAGATCAAAGTCGAGGCGTCGTTCATCGAGGCTACTGAACGTGTGCATGCAGAAGCGAAGAATGCTCGGGACTCGGACAGTGACTTGTACGAATCGGAGCGGAAGGCTACGTCTGATCTGGTGGAGGCCAAGGCAACGACTGGCCCTCGTCGCAAAACGAAAAGGGACAAAGCTGACACGTCGGTGCAAGTCGGATCACGCGTCTGGCTTCGCCAGTCGAGACAGACTGGCACTGTGACGCACGTCCGGTCGAGCGGAAAGCTCGACGTCCAGCTGCGCGACGGCGACATCGTCCAGCTGCGCGACGGCGACATCGTCAAGCGCGTGAGTGCGACCGATGTCGAGACGCTGTCGTCCGGGTCCGACGACTCGGACGCGTCGGCTATGTCGCAGTCGAAGTCGCGTCGGAACACAAAGCGACACATGCCGCCTCGAGTGTTCCGACGCAACGAGCGTGTGCTCGCGAACTGGCGACGCGCGAGCAAGTTTGCAAAGCCGCGCTCAGGCGCCAAGTGGGCGGACGCGACGGTGCTTGCGCGGAACGCGGACGACACGTATACTGTAAGGGGTCGGTCGGGTTGCAGCAGTGGCAGATGCAGCGACGAATTCGAGTCTGCTCTTCTGATGAGGTTGCACTCACTGCTGCTGTTGTTGCTGCTGTCTTGTTCGCATTTGTGTAGATTCGGTACGAAGACGGCGACGTGGAGGAGGACGCACCACCGGACGCGCTGAAGGAGCGGTTGCGGCGCACAAGCGAGTCCCTCGACAAGCACGAGCGTCGCTCGAAGCACATGGCAGCACCAGATGACGCAGCGAGATGGTGTGTCGCGTTGCAATGTCATGTTGTGCGGTCGATGCCTCTTCGTCGATCGTCGCCATGCTGTCGCCTCGAGTCTGCTCGCGGCTGACCGCCAATATCTGTGCCTTTGGCGTCCCAGCGTTGGCTTTACGACCGAGTCGGTGCTCTTGCTCGAGGAGCTCGCCATGACGGTACCGAGCCAATGATTTGTGTTTTGACTGTGTCTGTTGCTTATGCTATGGTGTCTTGCTGCCGAGTGCGAATGGAGCGGCAATCAGTCAGTCAGTCAGTCACTCACCGTCACCACTACTGCTGATGTTGCTGCTGTTGACTTGCGTGCCTCTGTAGCTGTTTGAAGCGCGCGTGATGAAGCGCAAACCCAAGTTGACACTCACAGCCAGCGCCGACGCCAGCAGCAGCAGTGACGAGTCGCCATCGTCGTCGTCGAGTTCGAGCGCCAGCAGCAGTAACGAGCGCAAGCGTTTGACGCCACGCAAGTCCGCAGCCGAAGCGGTGCGTCCATCATTCGCTGTCCTGTGGCTCTCAGTGCGTCCGTTGCTCGCCAAGGCACATACTGACTGGTGAACGGACGGATGGACGGACTGCATCCGCCGCTGCTGTTGATGTGCCTCGACGCAGAACCTCACGAAGCTCTTTGAGCCGGCGCTGCTTCAGACGTACCGCCGCAGGTTCAGCGCCGCAGACCGCAGCGGCCGCGGTCGCATTTCACAGTGCCGCATCATCGAGATCGTGGTTGAGATCGCCGCGGCCACGCCACTGCGGAGCACCGACGCATCCGAGTTCGACGTTGCGAGCGCGCTCGCACTGTGGTTTGACGCAAACGACGAACTGCGCGCGCACAGGACGTTTGCGTTCCCGACGCTCGTGCTCGCGATCGCGTACGCGACGCACCAGCAGCGCCGACAGCGCCTGGCGCAGAGCGCTGCGCGCGTTCTCGACGGCCGCTTTGCCTCAGTGCACGAGAGTCGGCGGCAACTCGAGCTCTGGCAGCGCAAGATCGGGCTTCGCACATTCGAGCTGCTGCAGCGGGCGTTCCACGACGCATCGCTGCCTCGGGTCGTGCCGGCACGCATTCGCGTCGCTGACATCGGCCGTGTACTCGACGGTGTCACACGCGGCGCCGCGCCGCTCAAGCCGCTCGAGGTGTACTTGCAGCAGATGGCGCTGCTAGCACACGATACGCTGATGCTACCCGAGGTGCTGTGCTGCTACTTTCAGCTCTACGGGTCGGCTGGTGACAGCGCGAGCGACGCAGCAGCAGCAGTGTCGATGCACAGCAGCGCGCTCGAGCTCCGGCCAATCGCGTTCGTTGCTGCGTGTCTGTTCTCGAATGGCGACCCGGTTAGCGAGCGACATGGCGACCTCGTGCGCCGTCTGAGTGTCGGCCGCACGCCCGCGCAGCAAGACCTCATTGCGCGATTCCGCGACGTCTTCGAGGCGTTGCAGCACAATGACGACGGCGGTGATGGCAACGACGGCAGCGCGATCGCGACAACACAGCTCGAGGCGCTTGCGTCACGGGTCGTGGCCGACCCATCGGTGCTTGCACCGGCGCTCGAGACACTGCGGCGCCGCGCCGCGACCGTGTCGCTCGTCGAGATTTTTGCTGCATGCGGCTTTGTCATTGACGAAGTGGCGGCCACACCGACGGTTGGCAACGCGGTCGCGCGGCTGCGACTGCGCGCCGAGGCTACAGACGTGCGCCGCGTGCTTGGTGTCGTGCGCGGCGTGTGCGCGCAGGTGCTGCGGTTCCCTAACAACGCCGATTACTGGCGCCTGCGCGCCGACACTGCGGCGTTCCAACGCAAGCTCGGTCGCTTCGACGGCGCGACGCACGTGCTCGAGGCTGTTGGCTTTGTCGCGTGGCGCCGCACGCATTTTGAGCTTCGCGGCGCGCGCACAGCCGACGGTCGACGTGTGGCCGTGCTGTCGAGGGCGACGCTCGATGCGCTCCGCGACAGCTGCGTGCAGCTCGACGCCGAACTCGCGCTCCTCGACGGCGTCGAGAGCCTTAGTGCGATCCTCCAGCGCATCACATCCGAGCGCTCGGCGCCGCAGTCGTCGCCGTTCACGCTCGATGAGTGCTGCGACGTGCTCGTGCACCTGCGCACGTACGTCGACGCGGTGCTCCGGAACCCTAAAGACGCGCGATGTTGGCGCATCCGCGAAGCGAACCGGACGTTCCAGCGCCAGGTTGGGTACCTCCCGTCCGCGACGGACCTCATGGCGTCGATCGGTTACGACCTCGTCGAGACGTCGCAGGGCGGCGTGTTTGTGCTGCGCGGCACCGAGCCGCTGCGCGAGCCATCGACGGCACTGGCTCCGGCGTCCGCTCCGACACGGACGTCAACCGGGTCGGCTGCTGCTGTCGCGTCGGCGAGCCTCGCAAACTTTGCGTTTGCCCGCGTGAGCGAGCAGATGGAGTGGTTCCTTTGGCGCCGCAAGCGCGAAGTCGACGCGCTGCTGCAAGACGACGCGCAGTGGCTCGCAGACGTCCTAGGAGTTGCGAGCACGCCGGGGTCGGCACACGGCGAGTCGACGACACCGATGGCGCTATCCACAACATCACTGTCGAACGTCGACCGTGCTCTCGTCAAGGTGTACCCGTACGGCCGGAACGCACTTGACGTCTTTGGTCGGAGCGCCGTGCAACGTCAGCAGATCGCGATGATGCGCGCGCGCTTTAACGCACTAGACCGCGACGCACACGGGACGCTGCACGAGGCGGACTTTGTTCACGCGGTCGATGGTGAGAGCGACGATGGAGGCGCTGCAGCGTACGCTCACGCGCCAAACTGGCTGCGCTTCGAGGCGTTCGACATTGACAAGAGTGGCGATGTGGACTTTGCTGATTTTGTCGCGGCACTCGGGCCGCTCGTGGACCACGCATTCGAGCTCGAGGGCGAGTCCGCCGAGTGCGCGCGGCGGCCGCGGTCGAACCCATCGACGCACACGGCGCCGCTCACGTTCTGCGAAGAGCTAGCGCTTGCGGTTGGGCGACTTCGGATTGGCGCAACACTCCGCGATGTTAATTGCGCGCTCACGAGTCTGCTCTCACTGCTGCTTCGGATCGTGCATGAGCCGACGCGGTCGGATCTCTGGTGTGTTCACGCGCAGAGCGACGTCGCGCGCCATCTGCTGTGTTTCGACGCTGGTCGCGACCTCCTTGCGCACTGCGGCTTTAGAGACGTCGCAGGCACGACAAGGCTCGAGTGCGTGGCGCACCGAGCAGGCGCGAGTACCAGTGCCAGCGACGTCGCCGTGTTTGCGTTGCTGCCTAAAGCGCTGCGCTTCCGTACTGGAAGTACTGCCCGCGAGCCCCTGCAATCGCACTCGCACTCGCACTCGCAGACGTTGGACACTGCTACAGTTACACGTCTCCAGACGGCTGTGGCTGTATTGGCGGGCCACTGTCGCGGACTGGACCACCCGACGATCAGCGACGTGAGCGCAGTGGCACGCGCGATTGGCTGCGCGACTGACCGTGTTGAATGGATGCGACTTATCGAACTCGCGCTACTCTGCGTCGGCAACATGCTCGCGCACCCGGAAGCGCCAAAGTACCGACACGTGAACACTGCGACGCAGACGTACACGAGCGTCGTGCGCACGGCTCGCGGCGGCCACGAGCTGATGCTGGCGATGGGGTTCCGCGCGACAGACACTGGCACGCTCGTGCTTCCGCCCGAGGTCTCGACTGCCATGCTGACGGCTCGACGACTCGAGCTCGAGGTCGGGCTGGCACTCCTTCGGGCTGCCGACGGCGCTCCAGCATCGCAGACAAGGGCAATAGTTGGCAGCGTCCTTATCGGTGTCGGTAACCCTGGAGCGGTTCGCACTGCGGCGTCAGAGCGGCCCAGTACGAGCGGAGGCACTCGGAGGAAGAGCGGTAAGCAGCAGACGGCCACCGCCGAGCGCAAGCGCCAAGATGCGCTCCAGCGAAACCAGCAGCTCGCAAAGCAGCTCGAGCTGCTGACGGAAGCGCGAGGCGGCGCGAGGCAGCAGCAGACACCTCGCGGTGGCTCGACGGCAGCGCGGAGCGTGCGAGGTCGAGGCGCTGCACGCGCTCGTCCAGCGAGTGCTGGTCCGGCGAGCACAGCGCCGATCTCGGCGGTCGACGACAGCGATTCGGTCGAGGCAGCGGAGACCCGCTCGGAGCAGCTGACACCGAGCTCCAAGCGCATGCAGCGTTCGATGGTGACTCGGAGCCCAAACGTTGCGGCGCCAGCGAGTCGATCAGAGCCACGTTGGCCCGTGCGCACCGCAGCAGCCGACACAAGGGACTCGAGCGCTCAGCAGACGCAACAGCGACGGCCACTGACCACACAGCGCGCACATGCACGTCCACTCGCGCTGGCACTCGAGGTCGACACAGACTCAAGCGACCTCGCGCTCTCCCAGCTGGATGACGACACTTCGACGCTGTCGCCGCACGAGAGATTCCGTGGTCGCGTGCTGCTGCGCGAGCATCTAGCCACTGGCACTCCAGCCGACGACAACGAGGCGCCCGAACGTACCCGTGCAGATCCGCCGACGTCTAGGCCTCTGCGAGAACGCGCGACCTCTGCCACTGCTGCAGCACGCACTCGTGATGCTGTGGAAGGGGACATGCGCGCAAGCTTGCGTGATGCAGCGCTTGCCGCATCGCTCCGCGTCGAGACCCGCGTCGCACGAAGCGTGCGTGCATCAGCGTCGTCACGAATGGCGCCCGAGATCGCGCTTGTCTCACCCGTACGAGTCGGTGCTGCTCGGCTGCAGTTGCAGCGGCAACAGCCTTTGCATCGAACTGGTGCGGCAACTGAGGCCGCAGATGTGACGCTGAGCGAGGACCTGCGGAGAGCGGACCTCGTGCAGTCGCTTGTGAGTATCGATATGGAGTCAGCGGAGATGTTGTCGCGCCACGCGTCACCTGCCAAGGCGTTCAAGGCGCGTGGTGCTGGCCCCGCGCGACGACGCGTTAAGACCGCTACTGACGACGCGAGTGAGCGAGTAGAGAGACACGAAGCCAGCGATGATGCGCTTTTCCGGTTTGACGCGTACTCACCGTTCGCACTCGACCGGTCGAGCGACGATGAGGAAGAGACTGGCAGACGAGCGAGAGGCCGACGCGAGGATGAGTCCAGTCGCCGTCGAGCACGAGGCGCAGAACCAAAGATCACGAAGCGAACATCGCACGACGCAAAGCGCGCAGACGACAAAGCTGGGTCCACTAGCGACGACAGCAACAGCAGCGACGCACGAGCGCGAGCGCGCGTTCGAACACGTGCCCACGCCCGAGCGCGAAGCCGCAAACAGCAACGTACCGGACACTCTGGCGACTCGGACTCGCACGCGGACTCGCTCGGGGATCTATCGACGTCGTCGCTCGAACGTGATCGCGCTTCAATGCGAGCAGTAGCCAAGCGCTCGACACGCACGTTGCAACAGTCTGCACCATCTGAACGAGTCGCGCCTGTCAATCGCTTCCGCTCTACGCGACCAATCGACTCGACACGCGATGACATGCCACCGGCGAGCCAACGCGATGAGACACTGCGACTTGTGTTTCGCCAGTACGACGTTGATGGTGACGGCGTGATCAGCTTCGTTGACTTGCGTCGAGCACTCGACAGGAAGACGCAGCAGCGGCTGTCGGACGTCGAGCTCCAACGCTGGATCGCGCAGAAAGACCGCAGCGGCCAGGGCGTCGTGACATTTGACGATTTTTGTGCGGCGTTCCAGCCGACGAGCGCGGTGGAAGCTGCTGTATCTTCCGCTGCTGCTGTTGGTGCAGAGGCAGCAGCACGAGGGATCACATCAGCAGTAGCGAGGTCTTCGTCAAGAGCGACAGCGACATGAGCACCATCGCCTTCAGCGCGGCAAGCGAGTGTACTGCGGCCGCTGTCGCTGCGGGCGACGACGGCGCTTACGCGTACCAACACGACTGCGACCGACAAAAATCCAACGCAACTCGAGATGCTGATGCGCGTGCACTACTGGCAATGGCGCGACGGTTATTCAACTGATTGTTCGAGTTCGAAGCGAGCTACTGACTCGAGAACTGAGTTTAGTGACTCCTTCAGTTGTTCTGCATCTCACGTAGTGCCTGAATACTGCTAGTAGTTTCTGTAAGTTGTTGCTTCGAATAGCGAAAGCAGAACATGGTGGTGCGCTTGCGATGGCAAGGTTGGCTATATGCGGTATTTGCAAATGCACACATGATCGCGATGTTTGGGTTCGTCGTGCTGTCTCGACCTTTACAAGCCGACGAGAACGCGAGTGTGAAAAGCAAGTGCAGCCCGTGTTCAGTATACGATAATCTAACAAGTGCTAATGCCACAGTTTGGACGTGTATACGCATTCAGAATACATGTATACTACAGGTAATTTTTTCGAACAAGGTACTACAATTAGGTAGCACGAAGCAAAACGTCGGAATAAATATACTGAACGAACACGACCATTACGTCGGAAATTGTTGTTGCACATACATCTAACAACAATGACATGCTCATTTTCACGAATGGTTAACATATTGGACTACATGATGTATTTTGTGTATTCCAGAAATATACGTTTAGTGTTTACAATATTACCATATCATAGTTAACGACATCAATGGTATACATAATTATTATACGTATAAGGATAAGTATATGAACGTACATATTTGTATATGTTGTGAATATGAGTATATATATGCTACTAGAATGTCGGGTTATCTGACAGGACTAAAATATGAAGTTGTGAGCATCGTAATAACAATCCACCAAACGATCAATACATAGGTTAAAGGTGCTGAGATAATTACAGGACAAACATTCAATAATTCACGAAACAAGATGTCGCGACACCTACCATTCCTGCCGCTTTTTTCTACAACTGCTGCTGCTGTTGCATTGCGCGATCAGCTACATGTGATCAAATTACCTCCAATCGGGCTGCAACGCTCATCCACAACTGAAAGACGCACACCGAAAGCGACGCACAATGTTACTTAGGAAAGTGAAATGAGACACACAACAGGCAAAAACAGTTTTGTGGTTTGTGATACAATAGGCACTGAAGGCTGCTTGGGAAGATCTTATTGAGCGCGTCAGACGGTGTTGATGGTTTGAGACGTGGTACGAGTTAGTGAGCATTGCTGTTTTGAACACTATATCTGCTAATTTTTAAACTCATACTATTTTTACCAAACTATAATTGTTTATATCTACGAAAGCTCATCCACTTGCACGCAAATGCACATTGGAACAAAAAGTAGGTGGTGAAACCGAAGTACCGATGTAACAAAATCTGATTGACGCCCACTCGATCTGAACGATTATCGACTTGTCTTCCATCTGTGCGAAGCAGATCGCTTGAGGTTGGCACTTTACTCGCTGTAGTCGCCAGATATGTTGACTGCTAGTTTATCACAACCAGTCGTAAGTTTTATATCTCGCTTATACACTAGAAGTCACACGTACGAGGAATGGAACGTAAGCAATAATGACTCAACTAAATGGACACGCCACCTTCTGCACACTTCCTTCGTAGTCTGCTACGCTGGTAAAAGTCACTATGATCTTGTTTTGGTTTAGGGTTTGGCGAAACTTGCATAATAAAATGAAAATGCTGTAACTTGTCGCACCGATTCCTTGGTCATTGAGGATGAGATCTGTTGACAACAAACTTAAACCATTTTCGTCAATTGTGATCGGATAATGCTCATAGGTGTCAATAGTCTTGTAAATTACGCGACGATTTCTATAATCTACAACCTTTAGTATATTTGATTCTTATTCTTGTCATGTTTATCACTGTATACGCAAAAAATAAGCACGGATGGAACATCATTGATCCAGCAGATTTCGCATGCCAAATTGACGGATCGGATACTGAGCATTCATGACTTGAGCCGGTCGTTGTAGACGAGCTTGAAGTCACCCTTTTGCTGCTACTCGGTCGTTCTCGCACCACCCTTTCCTTGACAATCAGGAAGATGTCGAGCTTGCCGTCGAAACGGGCGACAGCGGTAAGAACATCACATTGGCGACAACCCGCTTTCTTCGGACAGCTGAGATAAGTCAGCTGCTATTCGCGTGTGTACGTCGACCAGACCTTGTGGATGTGGAGCTTCTCGTCGATGTGCACCACGTCGCTCATGTCGTCAAATGTTAGTCAATACACGATTAAGTGTGCTATGCGCAAACACTTACCAAGCGGTCATGACAGCGCAAAACGCAGACACATGATCTTCTGCTTCTGGCTTGAGCGATGACTTTACGGACACTGTCACGCGACGCAACGCCTTGCCTCTTCCAATTGATCGCTGCAGTGTCGTTGTTGGATTCTAAGTCGCTGCAGCTGTCGTGATGTATGATAGTGATCGGGTATAGCAGCCACAAGCACCACCACCTTTGCATCAGAGCGCTTAAGCCATGCGTTTGGCGTCTGGATCTGCTGATGTTCGTCCCACACTGCCCGGACGGTATTGCGATAGTACTTGAAAGTCAAGTTTGCACCCAACACGGCGCCGAGTACGATTCCACTACTAACTGTCGGTCGCGCTTACATGCAGGCTAGCAGTCGCATTCGCTCGCTTTTAGTCAGGTTAGCTATCGTCCCATGGCTAAACGTGATCTGATGGCACATTTACGATCCTTATTAGCACGAAATCCAGCACGACATCCAGACATTAGACACTTGACCGCTGCTTTGTCACACCCGTCCAACAGCTAATCTGGCCCCTGATTTCCATACTCAAGCATCGCAATCACCACAGACACCTTACATCAGCTTTGTACAAGCCAACCAATCTTACTTTTGATAGTCGTACTCAAGCCATATAGTCACCATTTAAGGTTCAGTCGTAATTGATGGACATAAACAAGTCATATAGTCACCTGACATACACAAGTCAGACAGTCTTCTTAGAGACCTGTACCAGTCTTGCACAATACACACAGCATGTTTGACCTCTGCCCAACGATATTTAAGTACGGTATTCATTTTAAATACTTGTAACAGCTATACGCATGTTGTATGCTCTAAAAACCGCTTCATGCCATATATTACCCAGTCATGTCATATACCATCCAAGGAGCCATGGTACAACCCTGTGTCAGTCATACATGCGCGTGGTAGCGGCCGGTACGACCTCCTTCAGCAATTCACAGGCAGTATAACCACCTATGAGACCTCTATATATCATTCACTAACCGGTAAGTGATACCGTAAAACCTATGTTCTATCCGACGTTGGCACCTATCAGACACCCAATAAACAAATCAGTACTTCGCAACATACAAAAAGCAACATACGTGTGTCATATCCGACAAGGTAAAAGGCAAGGACGATGACAACCAATGCTCAATCGTTGTACAGGAGAGAGCTTGGACCACAACAGCCAGCTGCACAAACACACTTTCGATCATACCTCGCGGGCGCATGCCCTCAGCATGTTCCAGCAGGCGGCCAAGGCAGTACGTTCGCGACGTCCGAACACACGCGTTCCGACTCGCCGTCGTCGACTTTTTCCTGTCGAGCGACATGGCCACGATCGCTTCTTTCCTGGCTCGAGTGGGAGAGCTGGTGAGACGAAGCGCAAGAGCGTTTACCTGTGGTCCAAGAAGCGCGGCGAGATCGCCCAACTCTGCGGGCAGGTCGGGACAAGGGAGCAACGGCGAGATCGCGAGAGCGGCACGACGACGACGCTGCCACGTGATTCAGAGTACGAGCTGCTCAAGTGGATCAGCTGCTGCCGCGCCGAAGGCGCTCCAGTCTCTGCGCAGATGCTTCAGTGGAAGGCGCTTCTCGTTGTGCGCGCCGTCGGCGCTCCATCGACGTTTTCCGCTTCGTGGTGCTGGCGCCAAGGCTTCCTTCGTCGGCACAAGCTCGCGTTCCGGTCAAGAACGCGCCAAGGATAGATCTCGCCAGACGACGCAGCCGCTCGCGCGACACGATTCGCTGTAGAGATCCAGCAGCGCATGGCAGAGCTCGACGTCGACGTGGTCTTCAATGCCGACCAGACACCTGTCTATTTCGAGCACATCCTGACGAAGACAGTCGCAGGCAAGGGCATCCAGACGTCGTGGGTGCGGTCGGCGGGGAAGAGCAAGGAGCGCATCACATGCATGCTGCTTGGCGACTCTCACGGCACCAAGTACGAGCCGTTCCTCGTGGTGAAGAGCATGTCATCAACCAAGACGACAATGGCCCGATAAAACAAGCGCAAGAGGCATGGCTTTGGGCGGCGCCTCTGGGGCACGATCGAAGCACTCCAAGTTCGTCACGGTGTTCAGATCTACGGCAACGTCAGCGCATGGTGGGACAGCAACGTTTCTGTTCGCTTCCTCGAACACCACTTCGACGACCGCCGCGGACGCGAGCTGCCGCCAGTGCTTCTCCTTTGGGACGACTTCTCGGCGCACTGGACGTCGACTGTCCTCGCCCGCGCGAAAGAGCTCAAGGAAGCGAGTTCCAGCTGGCTACACGAGCGTCTGCCAACCTACCGACATCGCATGAAACGCGCCGCTCAAGCAACGGCTTCGAGTGCGCTGGGTGGAGATGCTCCACGAGCAGCTCGACACACACAGCGACGGCATTGCGTTTCGGCTCACGCCGTCCAAACGCGACAAGGTAGTGCAATGGTTGAATGAGGCGTGGAGTGATTTGGCAGCGTCTAAATCGCAGCAGGGTTCTCTCCCATCCTTGCAGCTAGCGTTTTGTCTATCGTCAAAGAGGAGTGTATCAACGCTCTGGCTAGGCGTCTCGAGAGGACGCATGTCAGTGACAACATCGTAGCCATCGCAACTTCGAAGCAGGACGTATTTGATTAATTGTTAGAAATCACAGTGTAAAACGTATGTAGGTTTCCAATCTAGTGTTCATTCGGAGCTCAGATACGAGAATAGAATAGTGCAATGAAGCTTACCTTTGTATGTGCGGAGCATTAACGGGAATCGAACCCGCGACAACCCGCTCGCTTTCGCGCTCTCAATAGGCCCTTAACCGCTCGGACCATCAGCACATACAATCTGCACGTGTATTTGGTGACCATAGACTTTGGTAGGATGTACATTAAGTTTTAGAGTTATTTTTTGCCGTGTACATGGCTGTGGGATAGTACATATGTTTTACGGTATATGCTAATTATTTAACAATGGTTTATTTCCTGATTATAAATTGATACTACATGACACAACATCCGACCTATTTATTCTACAACTCTACATTAATTCATTTTTTGTCAAACTCAAAAGTTGACCGAAAAATCAATGAAACAGCGACTTTACACTAGACTAAATGAAACAGCGATTTCCGTCTACTGATTGTTTTCGACACAAAGATGGCCAACTCGGCTTGAATGATTTTGTATGAATCTTTGTTTTCCCATCCACTGTGTAAGATCTATCTCGCTCATTTTTTGATATTCAGAATGGTTCTGATTGCCAGATATTTTTGACGTCTTCAGGTTTGCATTGCGGCGTGTATGCGCATGTTCCGCTCTTTGTGTTGTGTAGCGCCTGCACACACGATTGAGCATTATCGCACGCACTCAGGCCGACTGGAAACGGCGCGTTTGACAGGTGTGCGCGCTCGCTGTTCCGTTTGTCGGCAAAACCATGGCGACGCGCACAGGTCGGCTCGTGCTCGACACGAAGACCGGCAAGGTCGTGGACGAGATGAAAGAGGATCAGATGATGGTTGCGCTGTACGATCCCGCTTGCGGTACAAACATCGAGTTGCTGGCATTCCAGCGCGTGCTGCGGTCCGACTTTACAGTGTGCGTGCGTACATGTGCATGTGTGCATGTGTGAGCACGTGTGTACAGCTGTCATTGAGCGTGCGTGCTGAGCCGCGTTCAGACACATCCCAATGCCGACTGATGAGCGACTTGTTGCCCGTGCAGCAAAAAGATCAACCTGTTGTTTCACTGCAACGCGGCCCTACTAAAGGACCCGTTCGGAAGTACGTGCAGCGAGTGGCCTAAGCGCTTACAGCCATTATGGGTCCAAGCACTCACTGCCGTATCTATATGTCTGTCTGAATCTCTTGCTTGCTCACATGCGCATTCACGTCACACAGACGTGCTCTGGCCAAAGGACTGGATCGCAAATGTGTTGCCGCCCACGAGCAAAGACAAGTGGTACTATGTCATCCACGAGCGCTTCGAGCCATTGCCGCAGGACGACCTCGCGGACCCGATGTACGCTGGCGAGACGATCCTCGTGCTCGCAAACGTGCCGGTTGCGTGCGATGCTCTGGACCTGCGCACGTGGCTGCTCTTTGGTATCGCAATGGACTTTGCGCCACTGCAGACACTGCGTGTTGCGATCGCAGAAGCCGAGCGCAAGCAGCTCACTGTCAAACAAAAAGTCGCAGCACTGCCGTCAATGGACGTCGACGGCGACGCAGCACAGCAGATCGCGATGCGCAAGCAGCTCGCGGACGCGATCGCCGGCCACGCGGCGCGGTTCGACGCCGAGGTCGCGACGCTCGTTGCGCGTTGCAAGCGCATCGAGCGGCTCCTTATGACTGAACCGATGCAGCTCACGCCACAGGCAGTTGATTCACTGTCGACAACATCGTCAAACAGTGGTGGTAGTAGCGACAAAGCGCACGTTGAGACGCGGACGTGGGTCGTCAAGTTCACGAGTCCGCGCGGTCAAGCACTCGCAACGATCGCGATGGCCAAAATCGACTGGCACTACGTCTGTCTCGTGCAGACGCGGCCGCAGCCACGTGCGTTCGTCGAGGACGACCAGGTCGCAAACAACGTCGTAAGCGCTGATGACCTCGCATACGAAGTCAACATGCGCAGCGTGCGGCTGCGTCGCCTCAAGCACGGCGACGGCTCGTTCATGGTCGCAACCAGTGGTAGTGAAAGTGTTGACGCAATAGCTTCGCCACCGCTGCCGCCGTGGCACGACGACTTTCACATCTCGGCGATTGGTGCGATGTACGCAGGTGAGTGGCGTCTCGGCGAGCGCCATGGCCGCGGCGTCGAGTACACAAACGCCGGGTTCTACGACGGCGCGTTTGTCGCTGATGCGCGCTGCGGCACTGGGAAGCTCGTGCTCGGGGACGGCACGACATGCGTCGGGACGTTCGCACCGCCACTGCGGACTTACGGGTACGCGAGCAAGCGCATCGGTCGGGTGTACGAACCGTCGCGGCTAAATAGCAACGCGTTCCGCGACGGCATTGCGGACGGCAACATCATGAGCGTCACATTCCCGGACGGCGCGCACTACGACGGCGAGATGCGCGACGGTCGCGTCACAGGTGTCGGCCGGTACACATCGTCGACTGGCGTCGTTGACGAAGGTACGTTTGTCAACGGTTTGCTCCATGGCGACCGCTGCTCGCGGCAGTTTCCCGATGGTGCGCGACTCGAAGGCACGTTCGTACAGGGCGAGCTGCACGGCCGCGGCTGCGCTTTTGCGCGCAATGGCGACTCGTACAACGGTTCGTTTGACCTCGGTGCGAAGCACGGACGTGGGACGTCGTTGTTTGCCGGCCGTCGCGCCATGCACGTTGGCTTCTGGCACGAGAACGCGATGAGCGGCCGCGGTGATCTGTACTACCGATGCGACGTGCAACAGCAAAAGCCGGTCGGCCGTGACAAGTCCAAAGGAGCCGACAGCACTAGCAGTAATGTGCACGAGCCTGTTCCGAGTCTACTGGACGACGATGGTGAACGCAAAGGCGATGGCGACGCTGCGCCAACATCGACACAGTACGACTATTGGTACGAGGGCAGCTTTGTCAACAACGAGAGCGTCGCGCGCCATCGACTCGTCGATCTACACGGCACAACGCCACACCATTTGCCGTTCACGACCAACGGCAAGAGTGTCGACCGCATGCTGTTCGTGACTAAAGTTCTGCCGTTGCAGCTGCGCAAGCAGCACGCGCGCGCTGCGACGAACGAACAGCGGCGACAGCAGCGCGAGCGATCGTTCTTGGCCCAGCGCGCGCAGACGCACCTTGCGCTTTACTACGATATGCTCGATGCGTTCTACGACGACTGGGCGACTGACCGTCGCGACGCGAAGCGCGATGAAGAGTTGTCGCCTGATGGTCGAGCTCGCGTACAGGCTGAACGAGCTGCAATGCGTGCGTTCGAAGCGGCGCGGAGTCAGAGTCGCAAGGAGCGATACGACCTCGTGCCGCAAACGCTCGAGCTCCGGCGCTTTGAAGAGTGTCTCGAGCGCATTACGCTCACTGAGCACACAGCACTCGAGCGCGCAGTCGCAAACGAGTTTGTAGTAGAAGCGCATGGAACGGAACGAGCGCAATCGAAAGCGTCCAGATAGACAGGTGAATGGATTGGCTCAGATAACTGGATAGCAGATCTGTGGTGGATCGCATCACACCGGCAGAACGTCGGTGACTGTGAGTCGGGCGAGCACTCGCAACGTTGTAAAGCAGCACCGTGTCGATCGTGCTCGTGCTCGCGAGCGTCGTGCAGGTGTGCATCTACGGCCTCGCGCTGCTTCTCTTGCAGCGGAGTGAATCGTTGTGAGCAGCGCGAGACGCCAAGTTTGAGGTCGTACTATGGTAAATGTAGTTGAAAATGTGCGCAACGATCGTCGAGTACGAGTGTGGTCGACAGTGACAGTAGCAGTGATGGTGTCTCAATCTGCATTCGCTTGTTCACGACCAGACTTTGCCTCTCACAACGACACAAGACACAATTGGGACAAGAATATGACGACAGCCCATGCGAACGATCACGTCGTGTTCATCCAGCAATGGCAATCAAGTGGTAACCAAGCGAGCGAGACCTCGGAGCGTCAGCTTTAGCAACTGCTAT
>JAADWX010000709.1:0-15720 GCA_023336405.1 Globisporangium echinulatum | reverse complement strand
GTCTGCAAGTCCAAAGAGCACTCATGCGATTGATCTAGACCAACTTCATGCAATCGGTGGCTGTGATTTAGCGAATAGCATCAATGGCTGTGATTTAGCGAAAAACCAGTCTTATTCGGCATTGTTGATATCACAAGCAGAAAGATGGAGGTTTTTTGATACGGCTCGATTGCATCTAATATATGTGATTTATATATCAGAAGGTCAGTCACCTATAATATTTTTGAGTTGCTGGCTATAAGACATCAACGTGCCATTTAAACCCCATAACTTGCTAAAAGCAGACCAACATGCAAAAAATACACAAGAGCGGAATAAAACACTCTTGTCTAGTTTTCCGAGGCATAACACGACAAAAAATGACTATTTGCTCCAGTGGTCTATTTGATCAATTCGACCATTGATGCATCTCACACCGACTCCATTTGCCGTTCACAGCTAAATCATGATTCGTTTTGCACAAAACACTACCAACTTGCTCGTTTATCGATCTCATGCACTCTTTTGCAGCTGCTATGTTGGCTCATGAAGCAAATAGCGTTTTGAGTTATTTGCAGCTGACTCGGTAATATATTGCTTGCCATTCCGACATATTTTAAATGGGAATTTTAGTATATATTCATTTTACAGGAACATTTTCCTCATTGTGCATCTTACACTCCTATACATTACAATTACAGGTATAATTTGCGTCATTTTGTAGCTTGCTCTTTGTCTCGTTTTCCAGCTTCATTTGTCTCATTTTGATGCGTGCTGTGTTGAACCCACTCACATTGTGTTGAACCCACACACATTTGTTGTTTAACCCAAACACACAATGTGTTTGGAGCCAACTGTCACGTATTATGTGAGAGGCGACGACAGCTGTACCACGTGCTTTGCATCTTGCTTCAGTTCCCAACTTGCACTCTCTCACACACAAGCAGGCGCACAAGCAGATACCAACTGACTGCACCGAACAATGCACACGCCTGTAAACGAGCGGGGCGAGCAGCACTCGGCCGTCCTGCTCGGCGACACGTTCGCTGTCGACCTCGAAAGTGAGCCTTCTGGTTGTCTAGATCGCACCGATGACGACGATGACAACGGCGAAGGCAGCAACGAGAAGGTCGCGGCGGCGAAGAAAGACGCGAATGGCGGCGGCGACCTCACTAGCAATCGCAACGACAACGACGGTGGCACGCTGCGCGACGGCGAGGTGCCAAACTTGTACAGCCGCAAGTACGTCGGACTGCTCGTGCAGTACGCAGCGGTCGGCGTGATCTACGGCTCGCTGCCGCGCACGGTGTACCCGTTCCTGAACAACTACCTACACATGAACGGCTACCAGACACTCTCAGCGCGCGTGCTGCTCTCGCTGCCGTGGTCGTGTAAAGTGTTTGTTGGCATCGTCTCGGACTGCTTTCCGATCTGGCACTCGCGTCGCCGCGCGTACATGGTGCTCGGCTGGCTGATCTGTTGCGCAATGCTGCTCGCGCTCACGTTCGCGCATCAAGGCCCGCCGTTCTACATGGACCGCACACTGCGCGGCAAGGACCTGTCGGCACTCCCCGACAGCGCGCTCGTCGGTCGCATCAACTGGGACGCGCCGCGTGCTGGCACAAAGTTCATCGTACTCATGACGCTCGCGAGCGTCGGGTACCTCGTCTCGGACGTCGCAGCCGACGGTCTCGTCGTCGATTTTGCACAGCGCGAGCCCGAGTGCACGCGTGGCCACATCCAGTCGACGATCTACCTCGTGCGCAGCGTCGCGATGGTCGCGTCGGCGCTGCTCGTCGGCCTCGGCCTCAACAGCGCCGACTACGGCGGGAGCTTTGCGTGGGCGTTCACGGTCCCGCAGCTCGCGCTCGTGCTCGCACTCATGTGTCTGAGTGCGATCCCAGCAGCGGTGTGGTGCATCTGCGAGCCACCGACGCGCGTGCGGCCGTCGTTCCGCGCGTACATGGCGCAGCTCTGGCGGCTCGTGCAGAACACGGCGATGCTGCAGATCATGGCGTACCGGTTCTTCAGCGGCATCTTTGATGGCTTTACCGTCACGGCCGGCGACCCGATCCAGCGCTACTGGGCGCACGTGCAGCCGCTGAACGAGAGCGTCTTTAGCGTGCTCGGACTCGTTGTGTTTAGCGCCGCGCTGTTTGTGACCAAGACGTATGGTCTGCAGTGGAACTGGCGCACTGTCATTGCAACGACTGTCGTGTGCGTCGTTGCGATCGATGCGGTCGTCGGACTGCTCACGGTCTGGGCCGTCGTGCGCAGCCAGTGGTTCTGGCTCGGCACGCCGATCCTCGAAGAGCTCCCCGCTGCCGTGAACTTTCTCGTCTCGACGTTTGTCGTTGTCGAAATGGCCGAGCGCGGCAACGAAGCTGCTGTCTACGCCCTGTTGACAACGATCGGGAACCTCAGCAGTCCGTTTGCATCGTGCATTGCGAAGAACGTGAACGCGCTCTTTGACGTCGGTGTCGACGCGATCGTGCGCGACTCGACGCGCGTGCGTTGGCACGTGACCGCGACGTTCGTCATTGCGTACGCGATGAAGCTCGCGTCGCTCGGCTGGCTCGTGCTGCTGCCGCCGCAGAAGCGCGCAACGCAAGAGCTCAAACGCCATGCGCGTCAGAGCATGTGGGGCGGTGCAGCAGCAGTTGTGGTAGCAGTCTTTGCGCTCGTGTGGTCTGTCGCAACGAATGTGCTTGCGATCTTCCCTACCACATCGTGCCTGCGCGTCGCAGGCGGCACGGGCTGCAGCACGTAGTGAGTAGATGTATGTGTGTCTGTGTGGATGTCGATGTGGATGTCGATGAGTGCGGGTAGGCCAGCAACTGCAAGTGTATGTGAGCGTAAGCAAGTGTGTGCGTATGCGATTGAAGAGTCTAGGTGTTGTCCCGCAGGAGTGCAGAGATGGCGACGACTGTGCGCGCTGCTGTTGTAGTGCTCTGGCGGCTGCGAGGAGACACCGACGCGATCACTATCGAGTACAAGTCTTTTTGTCATGACAAGATAGTACAAGGACGTCCCAATCGATAGCTTGCTCATTTGGTTGCTGTGTATCGCTCGCTATCTGTGCTGGCTCGGTCGGTTGTTCGCTTCTTCGTACATACTCGCTCTTCCACACATACTTGTGCGCATGTGCATCACTTGTATTTGCGTGGATGTTGTGTGTGTGAGTGAGATTAAGTCGAAGCGAACGAACGCGCATGAGTGCGTGTCAAGCAGTCGGCAAATACAACGCAACTTCATTCTGCTACTACTACATCTCGCACTGGTACTATTCGTGCTCGTAGCAGCGATCTACGTGCGCTTGACACGGCGCTTCATGCACGAAGCAACGCAGCTCCACTTCGTGCTTTTCACGTGCGTGGCCGCGCTCTTTAGGCTCTGCATGCAGGAGTGCGCCAAGCGCGCCGTGCTCGCGCGAGGCGTGCGCGACATCTGCGTCATGAGCATCACGATCTCCGTGTCGACTGTCGTGATCGACACGCAAATCCGACTCCTGCTGCTGCGGACACAGAATCAACAGAACTTTGGTGCGCTGCCCATGGCGACGACACACCACGCACACTGGATTGGTGTCGCTGTGCAAGTCGGACTCGAGATCGCAGTCGATGGCGCTGCGTGCGTCGTTGATATCCGGCGCGGCGTCGGCTTCCAGGAGCTCCATCGCCACGGCGCATTCGTCTTGTTCTTCTTTGGCTACCTCGCATTGCTATACATCCAAATCTCGTCGACAAAGTACCTCCACGTTGACGGTTAGTGCGAATGGAGTGTTCAACGAGGTTGGTGGCGATTTGTTGGGCGTCCACGTGGCGTTCGAGTGCGAGCATCTACTGCTCAAAGGGATCTGCAAATCAACCGAGCCACAAGATCGTTCTTGTAAACGCATGCGTGTCGAGCTGCCGTCACCCGCAGCATAGACACTGCAGAGAATCCATCGCGTTGGACTCTTGCGCTGTGCGTCGTTTGCAAGCTCGCGGCAGCGCCAGCGACTGCCGCGTGGTTGCCTCGCGCATAATGGCTGTGCGAGTTAGTCGAAGTCGAGTGCAGCCATGTTCAAGTTGTCGGGAATGTTTGCGATAGTGATAGTCCCACAAAATCCACACAGCACGACTGTATCAGACACATCAATTGATTATGCGGGACACGGTACTACAATATACACAAGGAATCCACCATTTTGCAAAATCGATGTCATCACAAATCGATCAGCCGAGAACCTGCGACATCGACCTGCGCCGCTGCCCTCGCTGCCTTCGCTGTTCGCCCCACCACCTCATTTCCTCATATCCCGACTTTCGCAACACACAACGCACGAGAAATGACGTCGGTGTGGTCGTCGGTGACCTACGCGCTGCTGCCGCCCGCAGTTGTGCTGTACGTGCCTGCTGTCCTTGTCCCTGTGTGCTGCTGACCCCTACTCTCTCGTTCGCTCGCTCGGATCATCATGTCCACATGGCTCACGTTCTCACTCGTATGCGTCTGTGGATATAGCCTGCTGCTGCTCACGATCCCGTTCCCGATCGTCGCGCTCAACAAAGGCATTGTCAAGTTTGTCGACGTCGTGTTCAACATCCGCATTGGGACGCTCAGTATCTTTTCGATCATCACGACGATCTCGTTCGTCGTGCTCTTTGGTGCGTCTGTAGACGTGTGTGTCTGTGTGTCTGTGTGTGTAGGAGTCCAATAGAACTGACACATCGCATTGTTTACAGCGCAAACGTACGACCTGCAGAAGCGCTACTCGACGCACGAGAGTCTCGCAGACGGCGGCCACTACCACGCCGACCTGCAGAAGAAAGCGACGCGCTGGCGCTCGGAGCGCAACTGGTGGATCAGCGCGCTCACGTTCACGATCTACTGGTGCGTTAGGGCTTGCAGTAGTCAGGCGCACTGTGGCTACTAGAGGCTCTTGCGCTGACACTGACACGTGTATGTATGTGTCGCATGCGATTGTATTAGGATGCTCCTGCGCTTCCACGCGATGAAGAAGCAGCTGCTCAAGGCGCAGCGCCACGACGACTGAGCTGCTCACCAATGTGGGTGACGCTCGGTTGGTGATCGCTGGTACCTACAACACAGTCGCACGCATGCTTGCCTCTCATTCGCTTACTGTATTCGTGTAGTCACTGTATTGAACAGCGAGTTTGCTTGTTTTGTTGCTCGTTCGTTCGTTCGCTCTCTCGTCACTGCGTTGCGTCCTGCATCACGTCACGGTGGACTGCGCGTGAAGTCGATCTTGTCGGACGTGAAGTCGATCTTGTCATGACAATGATCTGAGTTGGATTGTCAGGGACGATTTTGTGTGAGATCGAATTGACTTGATGTATGTATAGGATGATTATGGATTGTGATATGGTGATATTGCATAGTGACATTACGGAGGTATTTTAGTCCTGACGCCGATAGATCAAAGCCACATCAACACTCGAACGAGCAGCGACGAAAGCCACAAGCAGATATCGATCCCGACAGCGATGGCGCCGTTCGTAGATGCAGCGATGCGGCCAGGCAGCCGCGAGTTCGTGATCTTCCTCAACAGCGTGCTCGCGACGCTCTTTTGCGTCATGCTCGCAGTTGTGTACACGCAGCTCGAGGACTCGATCCACATGTTTGTCATGCTCTTCATCGTCGTTGGGCTCACGGTCTCGATCAACTGGTTCATCATCGAAGCAAACAAGCTCAAGATGCATGGTGTAGACAGTAGCGCTGCTGCTGGAGCGACAACCACAGGTGCCAAGAAGAACGCTGCAGCGCGCGGCAAGACAGATTAGCAGTGCTATATGCGCATGCTCGCGTGTGCGATAGGACGACCATCGGACCCTACATGTGATGCATCGATTGGCTCACAATAGCAACAGCAGCAGCGTATGTCCACACACACACGCACCATACGAGTCAAATGCAACTACGTTCATGGAGTCCTCTGTGGGTATACGACATATAAACTCGATGCACTAGGCGCCATCGCTACGGCGTGGTCATCAGCGCTATCGTCTCTCCCATATGACGCTCCTTACCATCAGCAACAGCACACACGGCGACTCACACTACATATCTTCGTCGACGATGCCGCACATGCGCTTGCAGCACCCGAGCACGACGCGGCGGCCGTATGGGACGTACGATAGTGTGTACCACACGAGCGCCACAAATTGTGTGACCACACAAATTAAAACCAGCGCAACGCGATGCGGCACGTTCGGCGAGAAGCAGAGCGCGAGCGTGAGGCCAATGAACACGAGGTACACGAGTGCGGAGACACGGCGCTTTGTGTGGCACATTATTTGGAGCTGCTTGCACGGACCGACAAAGAACATCGACGACGCGAGCGAGAGCAGGTTCCCGATCGTGTACGCAGCGGCGAACGGTCCGGGCGTGCCGTGCACGAGCCGCGCGAGCCGGAACGTCGAGCCGAGCGAGATGAGGAACCCGAGCGTAAAGCACGTCACAAAGCCGATCACGCGCTCTTGGTACGTTAGGCTCGGACACATGGTGTGGAGCTCGTCGCGGAAACTTGGCTCGCGCTGTTGACTTTCGGGGTCGAGCAGCTTTTGCTTTTGCTGCCGCAGTCGGTCCATCATGATTGCAACGAGTGGGGTCGTGCGCTTCAGTGGATGTGCTGTTGTCACGTAGAAGATGTATGTGTGGATGCTGCGCGATGCAGACACACACAGAGCTTGGAACACGCGAGTGCGAATTAGCGAGTCGCTCAATGTCGCGTTCGACTTCTTTGATCTGCCGTCTGCTCACAGTCAGGATCTCGCAACGTGTCTATAAACGTGAATATCGAATAGTGGCGGCTATCTACAGATAATTATACAACATTATGGCTGTTTAGACGGATTTTGGAACAATCCCTCATTTCCTTGCTAAACAACAGCGTTCGACTGGACGGTGGTCGAAAAGCTCAAACAGCGCTGGAGGCAGCAACACGGAGCGAGCGAGCGAGCGAGCACTTACGACGACGCGAGTGCGACGATGGCGCAGCTTCAGGAGGCGCAGTTTGCGTGCTTTGAGGACGACGACGTCGACAACAGCAGCACAAACAGCACCGACTTTGCAGCGACTGCGCTCCCGCACGCGCACTATGCGGGCGGTCTCAAGACGTTTGCAGTCGCCGAGCCGCTTGGCGCGACGCGCAGTTTGCCGCCAAAGAGCTTTGCACGAGGTGCGCGACGAGCCCCTATCACTATATCGTTGACTGAGGGGAGAGGCTTCTCTCACATACTGACGTTGCATTGTGCGTTCGCAGTGCGCGCGCTCGAGTGCTCGGGCTCGGGCACGTTCTACTTCCAGAACGAGTCGCTCAAAGACCGCTTCCTCTGGTACGCTACTCGTCTATGTCTATCTATATGTCTACTAGTACGCACAAACTCATCCATACACCCATACACACACACACGTATAGCTGGCGCGTGATCAAGAACATCGTCGTGCTGCGCGAGTGGAGTCTCCACGAGACGCTCGCAGGCAACGGCGTGCGGCTCCAATTCACCGGTACGTCCTTTCTCTTGCTCTCTCTCTCTCAATCTATCTGCTGTGTATGCACTCCCTCATTTATATCTCTATACATACATATACATACATATATGCAGCACCGGTCGTGAGCACGGGCGTCCATGCGGTCGAGTCGTGGGAAGGCAATAGCGTCACCGTGTGTGTCGTCACGCACGCTGGTGCGATCCATCGGTTCGTGTACGCACTGCCAGCAACAGCAGGCCACAGCATCTTCTCGACGGCCGACGCGTCGTTCCCATCAAAGCCCTCAACCGCCTCAACAAGCGACATGCTGCAGGCGCTCGAGCCGGACGACGTGCTGACTGCTGCGCACTGGGTGAACGAGTACAATTTGGTGCTTGGGACCGACGCTGGGCGCGTGCTCGGTGTGAACTTTGGCCTGCCGTTGACCCCAACAGGCGACGCAGCGATCCAAACGTTTGCGTTCACTGACGCGTCGGTCGTGTCGCGGCTCTGGCACGGCCTTGTCCAGTCGACTGGCGCTGCCGCATGGCTGTCGAATCAGGGGCATCACGGAGCAGCTACTATTGGGAGTCGCAACGACCAAGCACGGCAAGCAAACGCGATTGTTGCAGTTGCGAGCTTTCCACTTGCAGTTGACCCGCTCGATCGCGAACTTGACGACGCGAGCGACATTTGTATTGTGACGTTGTCAGCGGATTTGACACTGCGCGTCTGGTCGTTTGCGAGCCAAACGTGCCTTGGCTACCAACTGGTCCGAACGCTCGTGACGCCCGACGACGAAGACGAAATGCGCGACACGTTTGCAGTCGCAGCGAAGCTCGTGGCGCTCCCAGCGACAACGAGCGCGAGCTGCCGCTTGCTCCTCCATGTCGACACGACTGCGCGGTTTGGCCAATCGATCTACTTGCTGCGCGGCGACGTGTCGCAACTGCCGACTGGCGGCCGGCGCGAACTCGCACTGTCGGCTGCGCGCGTGTTTACTGTCGCGCCAGCGGAACCGGCTAGTTCAAGTTCGTCGACAGAGCTCAAGCTCAAGCTCAAGCTCGTGGACTTTGCAGTCGACCATCACTCACTGTTCTCGTGCTGGCGCTCGGCGACTGGCGGCGACTGCGTCGTACGCCACGCAAACCCGATGGCGCTCACTGGCCCGCGTGTCGTCAGGGGCGTTGTTGTCAGCAGCGTCGACGCACACATGCAGCGTCTGGACACTGACGACGCTGTGTGGCCGTTCGACCTCGAGGACAACAACGTCGCAGCGCTCATTGATGTACGTTGCGGGTCTGTTTGGGTGATTGGGTGATTGGGTGTTACTGTCTGGTTTCGTGTAATTGGCTGTTTGGGTGATACTGAATTGTTGGATCTATTGAAGGAATGGATGTATATTTCGACAGTGAGTGTAGGTCACACCATCCTCCACCAGCACCATCACTCATCCACTTGTCTGTCTGTCTACTCCACTATAGAACTTTTACACCGAGCGCATCCTGCTGCCGGGCCGCTACTCGCGCGCGAACCTCCACAGAGCCGTGCGCGAAAGCTATGGCACAATCAACAGCAGCGACAGCCTGCTCCGTCCGCTCTCAACTGCAGCGGGGCTGCACGAGTCCAAGTACAAGGACCTGCTCGTGCAGCTCGTCAGCGACAAGTGGACGCGCCTGCTCGCAACGACTTCGAGTGCTACTCGCGAGCCGCACACAACACGCATTAGCATCTGGAAGAGCATCATTGAGCTCTGCAACAAGGTGCGTTGTGCATCGACCTGATCGACTCCCATGTGGGTGATTGCGTTTTTTGGGTGATTGGTTTTTCGACTTACAATTGATGGCTATATGTGTATACGTATTGCATGCACCTATCATCGACCGACTCGGTTCCTCCGAACGCAGCACTGGCGCGTCGAGAACGTCCCGATTGGGTTTGCACCATCGACGCACTCGCTCCTGCCGGGGTCGCCCGTGCTGCTGCGGCGCAACCGCATCGCACTGCTGTTCCCGTCGGCAGCTGCGATCACGGCGCCGTTTGCTGCGAAGCTGAGCGCGAGCAGCAGCGCTGACTGCGTGCGCGAGCTCGTGAGCGACATCCTCCCGGTCTTTGACGCAGTCCCGAGTCGCGCGTTCGAGGCGTTTACGCACCGCGAAGTCACGGACGTCGTGTCGGACTGGAAAGTCGAGTCGTTTGTTGCACTCGCGCGCCACTGCGTACGGCTCGGTCTGCAGGCTCGACCATCAGCTGAGACTGAACGACCGGAGCTCGCACTCACGCGCGCGCTCTTGCGACTGAGCAAACTGCTCGGGAGCGAGCCCGAGTTCCACGCCCAAGTGCTACGCGACCTTGTCGAGCACCTGTTCCCGTTCGACACGGTCCGTCCCGATAGCAACAGTGTTGGTGGTCGCAGTACCAGTACCAGTACGTCGCCAACAAAGCGTCAGACAAGCTTTGACGACGTTGACAGCGACGCCGACCAGTCGATGGACGACAGCGACGCGAGCAGCAATGCCGCCACAACCGACCGGTTTGCACCGCTCAGCCGCGCACTGTTTGGCGGCGACGAGATCTGCTTTGCAGTCGCGCAAGTCGCTTCCCGTACAATCGACGCGATGTGCCGCGAAGCGCTCCGCGTCGTTTTGTTTCTGAGCTATGTCGTCGACGCGCAGCCGGCGTTCCTGAGCGCAGCGCTCGTGCGCACGGTCGCGCAGAGCCACTTGCCGCGCGCAATCACGATCTACCAGCGCTGGCGCCTCAGCAAATTTGTCGCGAGCCAGAACCTCGTGTTTGCGACCGACCGCGACGCAAGCGCGGCACGTGCGAGTGCGACGTTGTTGCCGCCACTGCTGCAGCTCTTCCTCGTCGACGCGAACGCGACGCTGAATGCGAGCAGCGCTCTCAAGCGCGCACGAACGGTCCTACAGCTCGCAACGCTCAATAGCTCGACAAGTACCGGACAGCAGGACGACGCGCAGCGCGTGCTCGCGTCGTATGTCCGCGAAGTGTTGCGGCTCTGTACGCAACCGACCGCGCCGCTCGTCCAGTTTTTACAGAAACGCAAGCAGTTTGCGTTGTTGCGCGCGATGCTGAGCGTTGGGTTGAGCGATCTGAGCCACCAGGGCATTGCGTTTGAGAACCCGGACGCGCATACGGTGCACATGCAGCAGTACGTGCAGTCGATCGGCGAGTGCCTTGCGCGCGAAGGGCAGCTCGCTTGCCGTGCAACTGACGACGACGCCACTAACAGCACCGCTACCCCAAGCGCGCACGTGCGCTGGTGCTTCGAGCAAGCGATCCGGTGCTTTAGTATCGGCCTCTCGTCGTTCCTGTCGGACCACGACGAGCCGCGACGCGACCGTGCAGCCGAGCGGTTCATCTACGACACGGTCGGATTGCTCAAAGAGACTGCGCCGCGCGCGCTGTCGGACCTCGTACTCGCGTTTCTCTGGCGCGTTGCGACGCAAGCATTGCCGCGATCGTCAGCGCACGCTTTGTCGGACGCGTTGCCGGACGACGTTGCGCTCCAGACGTTTGTCTGGGTCAACGTGTTCAAGTGCTCGGTCGAGCAGCGGCGGTTCCGCGACGCGCACGTTGCGCTCATGCACACGCTCGACGGCACGGCGACAGGCGACTTGGACGACAACGCAGCTGCGACACGGTCAGGTGCAGCGTCATCCGCATCGACGACACGACCGCCATTGTCGACATCGGCTGAGTGCGTGACGTACTTTGTCAAGGAGCTCGTGCGCTACGGCCGCGCCGACTTGTTGTGCGAACTCCAGTGGGGGCCGCTCGAGCCGATTGTCGAGCAGCACTTGCAGTGGCAAGCGGCCAACGCAAACGTTGTGCGAATGGGTACGAACAGCGTTGATGCAACGGTCGTGCAGCACCACGAACTGCTGTTTGCGTTCTACACGCAGCGCGCGCAGCCTGCAAACGCGGCAGCTGCGATGCACGCGCTTGCACTGCGGCTCCAACTCGCGTCTGTGCATACGCGCAAAGCGCTCACGACACAGCGCAATGCTTTGGCAGCTGCGCTGAACGCTTTGCAGTCGCTGCCCGAACCGAGTCGCTGGATCGTGCGCAAGTACCACGCCGAAGAGCTGCTTGCGCAAGCAACAACGCGTTGGGCAATTAGCAGCAACGCAAACGGATTTACCAGCAACATTGCAAACGGTTTTACCAGCAACCACAACAGCAACCACAAAAACAGCAGCAACAAAAACGGATTTAACAACGTTGTTGCAATTGCAATGCCAGCAACAACAAATGCAGCAACGCGGCCGCTCGACGTTGTCACAGCTGCCGACTTTGTGCGCGACATTGCGGTGCTCGACGGCAAACTGCTGCTGCT
The DNA here is from genome assembly GCA_023336405.1 of Globisporangium echinulatum. Classification (NCBI taxonomy): domain Eukaryota; phylum Oomycota; class Peronosporomycetes; order Pythiales; family Pythiaceae; genus Globisporangium; species Globisporangium echinulatum. The sequence continues at coordinate 3,908 of JAADWX010000709.1, read as the reverse complement.
GTCGCTCGGCCGCAGCGACGCAACAAGCGTACTGTTGAGCGCAATCGACGCTGCCGACGTTGTTGCGCTGCTCGTGGACGCTGCGCTCGCGTGCTGCAGCAACAGCAACAACAACAGCAGTGGTTGTACGAATGACGATCGTCATGCACTCACGATGCGCACGCGGCAGCAGCAGAGCGCGCACGCGATCGAGTTGGCGCTCGCGATTGCGCGCACGAGTGCGCTCGGATTTAGCGCGATCACGAAATCGCTTGCGCGGCACTGCGTTGCTGCTGCACCACAAGTCGGACTTGAGAATCTCTGCTGGCAATTGCTGCAGAACTTTCTCACCGCACTCGACACGTTGGACCAGACTTCGGCACTAAAGCAGTACGAAGTCGCCGTCGAGACGATCGTGGCGTCGCCTGTCAAGATCCAGCTGCCATTGTGGCTGTACACGCGCGTTGCAAGCAGCAATGCGAGCAAGCTCCTGCAGCTCTTCCTCGCGCACGGTCTGCTCCTTGACGCACTGCAGCTCGCCGCCGAGATCGTCCCGGACGCGCTGCTGAACGAGCGCGAAGCCGATTTTCACGCCCGCATCGCGGCACCGAGTGCGATGCTGCCGTGGATTCCCTACACGCTCGTCGACGCTGCGCTCGATGCCGCCAATGCTGCTGTCGAGCAGCACGCAAACGGTGCCGACACCGACGAGCTGCAGACGCGCATCGAGCAGCTCCGGACGAAGCTTGGAGCGTACTTTACGTACACGGCGCTGCTCGACGAAGCGCGTGCAGCTGCCGGCATTGCGCGTACTGCAACAGGAAACACCAGCAGCAGTACTAGCAGCAGTGGCGTTGGCTTTAGCTTTGGCAGTGCGCTGCTGCCGCCGTCAACGACTGGGTCGCTATGAGCAGAAGGACGAAGAATGCTATGTGAGTAGAGTCGGACAGCGTCGAGCAGATCGCGTACGTATGTGCGTGCGCTTGAGTCTCCAGAGGTGCATGGGTGACGTACAAAGAGAGTCGTGAGAGAGTCTGTAGTCGCACAGTGCAAGCGAACCGATCGTTTGGTTCGTCGTACAAACATCACCACCACGCATCTGTACACGCACACGACACACGACACACAAGAGCGTTTGGGTCTTACGATACGAGAAGGACGTCTGCTGGCTGAGTGGTCGAACAGTAGTGAGTGAATGTGCGTGCGTGTTTCGAGTTGTATAATGCTGCTAGTGCTGACGACGTGTAATGTCTCGCTTACACATAGCACTAGCGATACGAGGAGTACAGCTGCCATGGCGCACAGAAGTCGGTCGCATGACAAGACAGCTAGTACAGACACTACAGCTGTTGCAAGCGTGACGATGCAACATGATTCGCATCGCATATAGACGACTCAAACGCAGTCGTGAGTGACAGAATGGAGACGAACTGGTGTGTGTATTGCTCGCTGTTTGCCATTTGCTACTGCTATCGTATCACAACTACGACATACAAGCACTTGTACACACATGCAGACGACATGCACACACAGAGTATTGGATGGCGCAACTCAGCTTTCCGATTGGAATCATGTGGCCGCGACATCGAGGTCGTGGCCGTTGATCATACGAACGAGACCAAAAAATGGTAAATCATCGTCGCTGCCAGTGAGAGGGACACCGCGTTCATGCAGATACACACATGTAAACACACAAGCAATCGAATGCATCAGCTGAAGTCGACGTTGACGGTGAACAACGCAGAGACGACGTGAGTGATCGCTAGAGCGCATGGCTGACGAAATGCCGAATGTGTCGCTTGAGACGATTGCAGCAAACTGCGAGCCAGGAAATTGCTGGCTCGGAATTGACTGGTTGTCGCTCGAGCCTCTGCTGCGTCATACGCTGAACAGCAGGTCACAATGGATATACTGCATATAACTATAGCATACAAAATACAACACGTTTCGAAACGCTGCTGCGACATCGATAATGATGAAATCAAGGAACCAACACATCTGATGTGTTTGATCAGCATGACCTGAACGCATAATGACGCCAGCTGTCGCTGCTCGCTTTGCACTGCATCGACCTGCTCGTGCACTTGCGACCGCTGCAGCACAGATGCAGCTCCGACGCATGCAAACGCGTGCGCGCACAGCGTCTGCTTCGATCGCTTCTGCTGCTGTCAGCGAGAGCGACCCAGCTGCAGCGACTGCAACACCACTGACATTGTCAATCAAACGCCGCTCCTCCAATGCATCAACTGCTGGCGCTGCTGTATCATCCGACCACGATGATGCAGCGCCACGGCTGAGCAAGAAAGCAAAGACACCGCGCGCTAGCGCCTCTGTTGCTGCAAAAGCGTCCAAGGTGTCAAAGAGCCGCGTCATGCCGATCGCAGCAGTCCGTGACAGCACCGTCGATAACGACGGTAGCGACAGGATCCTGTACACGTACGAGCACTTGGTGCCTGGACGACTGATCCGGCGCTACAAACGCTTTCTCGCAGATGTCGAGCTCGTCGAGCCCGAAGCGACACCGAGTGGCGCTGCCAGCGACGCTGTACCAGTGAACCTCGCAAACGTCGTGACCGTGTACTGCCCCAACACCGGCCCGATGGTCGGGCTCCTCGACCTCCCGCTCGCACGCGTGCAGCTATCAAAGAGCGCCGACTCGAAGCGCAAGTACGCGTACACGCTCGAGATGATCCAAGTCGATGTACGTACGTGTGTGTAGGTGTATATGTGCACTGTACTGCTCTCTAGACTTGGTCGCCACTCAGTACGCCGAGCCTAATGCATAACCTCATGCGTGGACCCTGCTGTCGATGCTGCTACTGTGCTCGTGTGGCGACGCCGTCGCCGACCTTCAGAATGGCATGCGTCGCGTGTGGGTCGGCGTGCACTCGACGCTCGCGAACCGCATGGTCGAGCGCGCGATCGCTGCGCAGTGGCTCCCTGCGCTCGGGCGCTTTGCAACGTTCGAGCGCGAAGTCACGTTTGCAGCCAACAGCCGCGTCGACTTTGTGCTCTCGCGGACTGGCGACGGCGATGGTCGCAGCACTAACGATCGCTCAGTCAATGAGTGTAGCGACAACCCAAGCGAGTTGGCAAGCACTGCTGCGATGGCGGCGACAGTGCACCAATTGTACGTCGAAGTCAAGAGCGTGAGCTTTGCGTATCCGGTTGCATCGCGACTCGAGCTGTCGGCAGCAGCAGCAGACACAGCGACTGGCGCCACGCGCTTCTGCGCGCTGTTCCCCGACACGGTCTCGACCCGCGCGCAAAAGCACGTCGTAGAGCTCACAGCGCTTGTCGAGCGCTGCCAGTCGATTGCGTCGACTACTGGTACTGGTACTGGCGACACGGCTGCAGCGATCGTGTTTCTTGTGCAGCGCGACGATTGCAGTGCGTTCGCACCGTCGTTTGTGCACGACGAAGCGTTTGCCGAGCTGTGTGCAACGGCAGCAGCAAGTGGCGTCCAGCTGCTCGCATACGCAGTCGCGCTCGAGCCACACGAGACGGAGCGATGCGGCTACGTGCGGCTACTGCATGCGCTGCCGCTGTACGAACATACGTCAGCGAGTGATGCGTGAGTGACGAGCGAGTTGTCGAGTGACGATGCTGCTGCGGCCCCGACAAGATGAGTATCAGCACGCCTAACGTAGTCGAGTGCGAATAGATCGATTGCGACAGTCATGTGGTGTGTCGCGTATGTATGTGGCACACAACGTGGTGTATCGCCGATCAACGACCCGCATGACTGCCATGCAATCTTGTCTTCTGCGTCTAGTAGTAGTAGTAGCAGCAGAAGCTATGGATGGCTTTCGATGGCATCGACACTTTAGGCAAGTACAACATGTTCAATACTCGATTCGTTTGTTTGGTTTGCAGTCTTCATGGTCTCGTGTGTATGATGACGCACCCATCGTGTTGGCGAGCCATAG
>JAADWX010000708.1:0-15792 GCA_023336405.1 Globisporangium echinulatum | reverse complement strand
CGTGTCGCTTTGGACAGCGTCGTCGCTGTTGTTGTTGTTGCTGTTGTTGATACTGGGATCGGTATCGCAATTGAGCAACGTGGCAGAACCGAAGAGGAAGTCCTGGACGAGCTCGCGGTCACTGAACGCGCTGTAGCGCTCATGCGAGTCGTTGACTGTTGCTACCACCATCCTTCACAGTACCGAGTAAATGCCAGTTTTGACTCGCTGTTTGTATGACCACGCTCGAGTTGCGTTTGGTGAGACTTTGTGATGCCATTGTTGCGCAGACACGAGATGGAGCACACGAGTGACGTTGCAGCTCGCGGCACTGAGCCAGCGTCAGCACTGCCAACGCAACAACAGCAACACCTGCAAGAGGAGCAGAAGATACAAGCCGACGACAGCACTGGTGCAACCGCCGTTGCTGCGGACGCCACTGTAGACGCCGATGCGCGCGATGTGATGCAGAGCGCACCAAAACTCGCACCGTTCACACCGAGCGGCGACGGCGTGCTGGCGTTCGCGACTGAGCTGCTGCAGCTGAGTGCGCAAGACGTGCTGTTCGACCTCGGCTGCGGCGACGCGCGCACACTCGTATATGCAGCACAGACAAGTGGCGCGAGGTTCGCACAGCAACGCTTGCTGCCGCTCGTAGCTGTCGCTGTGTGCATGTGCATCTGTGTATACACACACACGTCTGACCATTCGCTGCTGCTGGCGCTGCAAAAGCAGATGCGTCGGTGTCGAGTACAATGCAGAGCTCGTAACGAAAGCAAAGGCGCGCGTGCTGGTGCGTCGCAGCGAACAGCAGAGGCCAGAGACTCGAGTCGCAACGCAGTGACTGACTGAGCAGCTACGTTCGTTTGCTGGCTCTAGGCACACGACGTCGACGACCGCGTGACGATCGTCCACGGCGACGCACTGCAGACCGATCTGTCGGAAGCAACCGCGCTGTTTCTCTACCTCGTACCGCAGGTGCGTGCGTGTGCATATGCGTGTGTACTGCGGCATCCTGGCTGCACCGGCTGAGCGTCACTGTGTGTGTATGTCATACGTCTCGCCACGCAGGGACTCAAGCTGCTGCTGCCAAAGTAAGAGCGTGCATGTCGCCTCGTCCATCCGACTCGTCCATCCACCTCGTCTATCCGACTCGTCCTACTGACTATGCCTATGTGTCTGTGGATATGCACCACTAGACTCGAAGCAGCGCGGCGCCAGCGCGTGCGCATCGTCACGTATGTCTTTTCGGTCCCTGGCTGGCGCTACGACGCGGTGCGGGACTTCAAAGGCACCAAGGTGCGTGTGTATGACCAGTGCGTCTGTCTCTCTCTCTCTCTGTGTATGTGACTGACACTCTCGACTGATCGCGACGACACTCGCAGGTGTATCTTTACAGTCCAGACACTGAACCACCAAGCCCCAGTACTGTAGACAGCACAGCACACTCCATCCACACACGCGCGCTCTCGGACACAACGTCATCCAGTAAGTAGGTAGACGCTCGAAAGCGCATGTGACGCAGTCGAGCGTGTATTGTATGCAGCTGCTCCATCGCCATGTCATTTTGTCGTGTAGACAAGTAGGTCGTAGCCATATACGTCCGCCCATCAGCCACGCACTTACTCAGAAGCCGCGCTTCTTGAGCAGCTCTTGGATCGCAATTGCCGACGAGTACGAGTTCGCAGCGTACGTCTCAAAGTCCTGGTCGTGCGAGTGCGTCGGCGCGGTGTAGCGACGCGGCACTTCCGGAAAGCCTTCGGGGCTCGTGTACTGCGGCGCCTGGTGGTAGCCCTTTGGTCGGTGTGCCGGTGCGTCGTCGTCGAGGCGCCACTGCGCACCGTCCGCAGTCTTTGCGAGGTGCACCTGCTCGCGAATGTAACATAGCGCAGACGCGTAAACGTGTCAGTCGCGCGTGTCCAAGACAGTGCACACAAAACGCATACATGTATGTACACACATTGCATGTCGCCAGCGAGCGTCGCTGCAGCTACAGCGCAGCATTGCATGCGCAAAGCGTGTACTGCGAGACCAGTCGCGAGACCAGTCACGAGACGATCAAGCGACAGTACGTACCACAGCGTTCTCGTCGACCGCACTCGTTGAGGCCATGAACGAGCCGATGAAGGCGGTGAGCGGGTTCTGCGCCATGCTTGCTGTCGGTCAGTCGGTCTGCTGCTTCCGTTGGTGCTGTTTGATGCTGTTTGTTGCGAGCGGCTGGGGGCGATTTCGTCGTTTGATGGTTTGGCTTGCTGCTGCTGCGAAGTGCGGCTACCGGGTTAGAGCTGTTGTTTCATGTAGTCCACATCACGCAATGTGCCACATCACATGTACATATAATTTCTGCATCAGATGACACTGTTGCACTCGGTGCTTGCTGTCCTCGGACGAGCGAGCACAACATATCTCGTCACCACGACAACATCTGCACTCTGACAGTGTGTATTCACAGAGCTTGAGGCTGCGGTGTACGTTTCTAGTCTAGTCCCACGCAGACGACCCGCCCATGCCAACACTCGGTGTAAAATCGACTTTTGAGATGTCAACTGCCTTCACTGCACTGCTCTTGTCCTGCTTCGGCTTCTTGAACTGCTTCACTGCAAGCACGCCGCTTGCGAGCTCCTATGCGCATGAGCACACACACACACACATAGAGTTAGAGTTAACGACAGTGATAGGTCTTGCTGTGGTTCCACACACCACGACAGCTCAGACGCACCTTTGGCTTCCGCTTGTCCGCCTCTTTGCTTGCCTTCTTGTCCTTCTTGCTGTCCTTCTTGCTGTCCTTCTTGCTGTCCTTGTTGTTTTTCGTGTCGGCCTTGTCAATATCCTCGTTGTTCTTGCTGTCTTTCTTGATATTTTTGAGGTCCTTTTTGATATCCTTGAGGTCCTTCTTCTTGTCCTTCTTGTCCTTCTTGTCTTTTATGTCCTTCTTCTTGTCTTTTTTGTCCTTCTTGTCGTCCGTTGTCGAATCTATCGGCAGTGCAGCTGTTGGCGTTGACGGTAGTAGTGGCTTTGCAGGACTCGCGTCAACAGCAACATTAACGGTGACTGCTACCCCCTTGTTGTCCTTGTGCTTCTTCTGCTGCGGCTCGCTGCGCGTCGCTTTGTTGTCTACAGCATCCGCTTTGTCGCCCTTATGCTTGCGCTTGGCGCTGTCGCGTTTGCGCTTCTCGTCCTTGGGTTTGTCGTCCTTGGGCGGTGCAACGTACCCGTGCGTCTTCTTGTCGAGGATGCGCTGGCCGTCGCGGATCACGAGCTTCGGAAAGATGCGCTTCATCTTGAAGTTGTACTGCTTGTGCTTCGCGTCGAGCCGCTTCGCGTCTTTGCGCGCCTGCGTCTCGGCTTCCGTCAGGATGTCTTCCGGTTCGTCGTCCTCGCTGCTACTGCTGTTGTTGGCATCATCGTCATCGTCGTTGTCACTGCTGCTGCCATCGTCGTCACTGTTGTCGCTATCGCTACTAGCATCCGCCTTCTTTGCCTTCTTTGCTTTCGACGTCGCGACCTTCGTCTTGTTCTTCTTTGCCTTGGTCGCGTTTGCAACGACTGGCAGTGGCTGCCCGACGATCGGGTTCCCGCTCAGACTCAGCTGCTTGAGGTTCTCGAGCCGCCCGAGCGCTTCGATGCCGGCCCAGTCGTCGATCGCGTTGTGTCCGAGCTCGAGCACGCGCAAGTTCTCTGCTCGTCCATACACGTCATCGCGTCAGTATGACATACACACGCTACCACATGCTAGACTGACTGCCGGGTCACGACGTACTGAGCTTCGCGAGCGAGAACGGGACCTTCGTGAGCTTGTTGTGCGAGAGCCGCAGCTCCGTGAGCCCAGTGAGTGCACTCAGGTCTGGGATCTCCTCGAGCTGGTTGTGCGAGCTGGTGGTGCGAGCGACGAGTATGAGTGTGAGCAGACACGTATCGCTCGCATAGTCAGGAAGAGCGAGAGCGTACGTACATCGAGATCTTTGTGAGTGCTGGCAGCCGTTCGAGCGTCCGCGGTAGGAGCTGCGAGATGCGGTTGTGGCTCACGATCAGCGAGTTGAGCTCCTGGTAAAGTGAACAGTCGTTAGCCACACGCATAGCGCAGATAGTCAGTATGAGACGACGTCCAGCAGTCGACTCGCCAGCTGCAAGCACATCGCTGATCTCTACAGCTCATAGTGTAAGACAGAGCAAGCGTGAGCTAGCGTACCGGGAATTTGGGGAGCCACTCGAGCGTCGTGATCGAGTTGCTGTTGAGCACGAGCGCCTTGAGCGTGCGCATGTTGCGCAGCACTTCGACGGGAATGCGCGCGACGTGGTTCTCGGCGACGTTCAGGATCACGAGCTTCTTCAGGTGCTGCAGCTCTGTCAAGCCCTAAACGACATAACGACGCACCACGCGAGTGAGCGCTTGCGAATGACGAATGCATGTGTACGCATCGACACACTGCTGATGCGAGCAGGTGGGTATACACACATATACACACACTCGACACACATGCATCAACAGTCAACGAGCCAGTTGTGCGACGCACCTCGCCGTTGAGCTTGTTGTCAATGAGCTTGAGCATCGTGAGGTTCTGCACGCGCTTCATGTCCGAGAGCTTGGTGATTTTGTTGTGGCTCAGATTGAGCTTCGTGGCGTGCTGCAGTCCATCGAGACTGATGATCGTCTCGATGCCGTGGCCCGTGAGGTCCACCTCGCCGTTCTTGCGCGTGATCTGCTCGAGGTTCTCGCGGATTTTGTCTGCTGTGAGCTTCTTGATCTTGTGCTTGCCGTCTGCGACTGCGCCCTTGACGGTCGTATTGGTGGCAGTACTGACTTCATCCACGTCCATTGTCGCCACCGTCTTTGCTGTCGTTGCGCTCGAAGCCATCACGCTGCTGCTTGTCGTGCTTGTAACGATGCTGCTGCTGCTAGATGATCGAGGAGCTGCGAATCGATGTGATTGAAACCAATCAAAGCCGTAGGATTTATGTGGCACACATCGTCAATCAAGTCCAAATACATGGGTGATCCACACTATGCTGTGTACAGCCACACCAAAATGAAGCAGCAGTATCGAAGCAGTTGACACTCGACGGAGCTCGCATCGATCGATCGATATATGCGAGTTCTCTTGAGGACCATCGGGTTTGGTTCATCACATCCTTGTCATGCGTCGAGTCGCGGCTACGAATGCGAGTGTCAGCAATACATGTGTCGAAAACGAGTGAGGTACGTTGCGATCTCGAATTGGCGCAGCGGTATCTACGCTACGTTAGAGATTGATAGAGAGATCGAATGCTCGGATAGCTGATGAAAGGTGTCGCCACAATCGCACACGCGCAGACGAAGCACAGTCGTCTCGGTGCACGTGCGACGCGTTTAACGCTCTCGAATGTGAAGGAGAAGTTGACAGCAATGGACTGTCAAATCAGCAGACGCAGCGTATTGTCTGCCAGTCAGCGACGACAAAGCAGATTCGTCTTGCAACGAGCGAGCGAGTGAACGCGACTCGATGTGTGGCCACCTAGCGAATTGCCGCTTCAGTCTGCCTGCTCGTCATTAGCGACTTGGGAGTGAGTGAGCAGTTGGTCCTGAGCACACATGCAGTCATCACACGCATTGGATGCCAACATGTACAGCACCGATGGTAACAGGATCTCGAGACCACAACACGACACGACACCAATGGTGAGAGTCAGCAACAACGGCGACGATAGACGCGCTGCGAGCCGCTACAACCTCGGCGTGATGGACGCTCGCCCTCGCACTCGCTCGAAGCAAAGCACATCTGTAGCGAGCTTGGAGCATCACTATCGTCACAGACATCAACAGATACCGAGGTGTGTCTGAGCGCGAAGACTGCGCTGCTTCCTTTGATGATCCCAGCACGATGCCCAGATCGGTCGTCATCTCGACCTTTGCTCATTTGGGTCAATACGTCGACTGCCAACTAACGCGAACACCATCGAATCGAGAGTTCTGCTTCACAGGCATTGTCGAACGGACGTCATGCAGCAAATGTGGCGAGCACACATGAGCAAGTCGCAAGCAGATGCAGAGAGCGGCAGAGCGAGCGAGAGAGAGCAGGTGAAGCGGGACTTGAGCTGGCTAAGGCGGACAAGCGTATTGTTTCTGCTCAACCGAACAACAGCTGGACGTTTGCAATTTTCTAAAACGAGAGTGAATTTGCCCAAAAGTATTTACAAAATATTGTATATAATATTACTCCATACAAAACCAAGTACAAATAAAGTGACTCTTAGCACATCGAAAAAGTCTGAAAATACAACCATTCTGAGCGTCCAGTTGTTGTTGTTGCTCGTTTGCGACTCGACGACAACTGAGACGACGACCGCACGGTCGGGAGCAGCAAGCGCAGCAGCAGGCGCAGCAGCAGCAGGCGGCACATTGCGCACAGAGAGACGCAGCGACGGCAGCAGGCGCCACACACAAGACACACACGCAGACCAGCGACTCGCACGCGCCCAAGCATTCGAGACGCCACGATCTGCTGCACGACCCGATCTACCGACGCACGAAAGCGCCGCGTATACCTCTCGCTTTCTCTATCGCGACCGAGAGCGACGACCAAGAGCTTCGCCAGCACGCTCGGGACAGGCGCTGGGTCTGTATATCAGTCCGCTGACCACAGCGCTTCGATCGGGCGCCACTCCGAGTCAGCACAGTCGGCAGAAGTCGTTGTTAGTGTCGCCGACGACGATGGACCGCGCGACCGCAGTTGTGCGCAGCACGCGCAGCGCAAACTTCTACGAGATCCCAGTCGAGTCGCCCACTGGCGTGCCGATCCCCGAGCCGGCGTTTGCGTCCACGTGGGGCCCGTCGTCGACCTCAGCCGCGACATTCAGCACGATGCGCCGCGGCGCACACTCGACGTCGAACGCGAGCGACCGCACGGCGTCGCTCCACAAAACACCGCTTGGCAATAGCAGCAACAGCCACGCTGTGAACGCCGATGAGCTGCAGTTCCAGCCAGCGTTCGCGTTCGACGTGAACGACCTCGTGTCGTCGCTGCAGCGCTCGGCATCGACCAGTGCGATGCACAGCAGCGGCAGCAGCCACTCGCTGCTCGCGCGCTCGGCGTCGAGCCACGGCTGGCCGAGCAGGTTTACACAGCACTCGGACAGCAGCAGCAGCACAGGCAGTCCGTTCATCGAGCAATACAGCAGCAGCAATGGCAATGGTACGACGACGCTGTCGAGTGACTCGCGGATACAGGTCGTGCCGGTCGACCCAGTGCTGACGCGACGTGGACGGCGCGACGCACTCTCGGGTGGCGAAACCTCGCGCTCGCAGGTGCCCGACAACCAGAACAGCATCATCAACTACAGCATGAACCGACGCAAGAAGAAGCCGATCGTCGGCATGCCGACTGCCTCTTCGTCTAATACAGGACCGCCGCTGTCGCGATCACCGTCGGTGTCGCCGTCGCTGACAGCATCGCCTGCATCTGCCTCAGCATCAGCACACGCACCACTAGCACTACCACAGTCCGATCCGAATGCGCGTGCGTTCAATAGCCGAACCGTTGGTCGCGGGAGTTCGATTCCGGTGTCGGCGCCCGTAGCGCCGCAACACGAGCTCGCGTTCCGTCCAACAGCAACGATCACGACACCAAACGGCATCGAGTACACGACGGAAGTACCGACACGCGTCGCACGCGTCACGTCGTTCTACGAAGAGAGCTTTACGTTTTAGATGTCGATAGTGATTGACTGGCTTGTAGGAAGCAAATGAGCTCTTTGTAGTCGTAGCGAGTCAGTCAGCGAGCGAGCAGCTCTGTCGGTCCGACGTTCTCCATTGCGTTGTGTGTGGTTTTAAGTTACAATTGTGATGCCGAGGCATCACGTCGCCCCCTTCTTGGTTCTCTCTCTCTCGCGATTGCTTCTCCACACACAATTGCTTCTCCTCTCGCGATTGCTCCTCTCTCACTTTGCTTCTCTTGGATGTGTCGGCGCGATCACGTGTAGAAAGCACCCGAGAAGCAGCAGCGCGATGTGTTCTGCTGCTGATTCTCCACCCGTTCACGCTCTCATTTGCTTGATACAAACTGCTGCTGCAAATGCGCTGGCTCTGTGATCTGGTTCTCGAGTATGGGTCCTCACGCAAGAGTGTCACGCGAAGCGCTCGGTCTAGTCCGACTACGCACACACTCGGTCTTCCGGCGCTCGGTCTCCAATAGTTGCCATCGTGTCTCGACTCTGCCAACTGTTTACGATTTCGTTCCGTGCCAGTCGCGCCATGTTGTTCACCCTGTTGCCGTGACGCACTCGCATTGGTGGCGTGACGCGCATTGCACCCTGCAACGAGTTCTCACATGCAAATTGGTCCTTTCATACAATTCAGAAGTGAAGGGATCCGCCACATCGACAGGCTCAGTGCAGATACATTGGGCGATTAGACTGACCCTTTTGTCGCGTTGCAGCGTTGAGCGCAGCTGCGCTGGCCACATTACCAACGACGACCGCTATTTCCAGGATTGAGCGAGCAGCAGATCGAGCAGGCGGCTCGAGAGCCAAGTGAGCGGAAGAGAAGTGAGTTGCTCTCAGGACGCAACAGCATCCTCACATCAGAGCGCACACCTCATCAGAACCACTTTGACACTCACGTCGGCACGTGCACTCGCACAATCGCACATACACACTCAGACACATAAATAAACCATGGGTCAAGGACAGAGCTCCGTGCCCGACGCCGAGCTGCGCGTGCTGCTCGAGCTGTTCGAAGCGCTCGATGGCGAGCGCTGGCGTCGTCGCAGCGGCTGGCGGCAACCGACGATCGATCCCGAGAGCTGGTACGGCGTCGAGGTCGCGATGGGCCACGTCGTCGCGATCGAGCTGCCAGCGAACGAGCTCAGCGGCGAGATCCCGTCAACGATCGAGTGCCTCACGCACTTGCGCGTGCTCGATCTCTCCAAGAACAAGCTGCGAGGTGTGTGCTTGTGTCGTGTGTGTGTGTCCCCTCTGTGTGCGCTGCGACACCAGCACGCTTGATCGCTCATCCACTCTGCACCGGAACGCATGCTCGACAGGACCGATCCCCGATGGACTCGGACGCATCACAGGGCTGCGGCGACTCGATCTGAGCTGCAACGACCTCACAGGTGCGGCATATACGTATACCCACCCACATTTACCCACACTAGTACGATGGGCTCATACTCACACACGCTCGATCTGTACGCGCATACGCACAGGCGAGATCCCGCGCTCGCTCTGCGACTGCGAGCGCCTGCAGGAGCTGCACTTGTACCAGAACTCACTCTCGGGTGCGTTGACTGCTTACTCTTCTCTCTTCTCTCTTCACTCGCACCCACCCACTCCCATTCACCCATCCACTCATCCACTCACCCATTCACATACAAACAGGACCACTGCCAAGTGAGATCGGGCGCCTCCAGCAGCTCCGGACGCTGCAGCTGCAGCACAACAGCCTCTCGGACTGGCTCCCATCGTCGCTCTGCGACCTCACAAAGCTCCACAAACTCAGTCTACGGGGCAACTGCATGACGGGGCCGATCCCATCGGACATTGGTCGCATGACGTCGCTCGTGTTCCTCTCGCTGCGCAACAACGAGTTCTGCGGTGCGTCTATGACCCAATGACCCACCCAATCTTCCACTTTGGGACATGATCCACTCACTCGTACGCAATCCATACAAACAGGTCTGATCCCCGAGTCGCTCGGGCAGTGCAAGGCGCTCGAGTTCCTGAACCTCTCGAGCAACCACCTGTCGGGCGCGATCCCCGAGACGCTCGGCGCGCTCGAAGACCTCGAGTACCTCTACCTCTTTGACAACCTCCTCGAGGGCCGCGTGCCGGGGAGCATCGCGCGCCTCAAGTACCTCAAAGAGTCGGACTTTCGCGACAACCGCTTGCGCGGCGAGCTCCCCAACTTTCTCGACGGCTGCTCGAGCCTCGAGGCTGTGATGACCAAGTGGAAGAACCGCAAAGGTGCGTGTGTAGGATGTGATGCAATATCGACCCATTTGACCCATTTGACCCACTCGACACTAAATATCTCCCGACTTGTACAGCCAATTACCGACACTCGATCCTCGGGGACCCGATCCCAGGCGCGAGCGACCCGAGCGCGAGTCCGTCCGTGAGCGCGTCGCAGACGTTCCTCAAGGGCCTCGAGCCCAAACCTTTGCACTCGTCCGCGCTCTTTTTCCACCCGACGTTTGACGCAGCGCCGAACGCGTCGCTCGAGGACGACTTTAGCGGCGCCTCCCAGCTCGTGCACGAGTTTGCGCGCAAGGTGCCGCCGAGCCGCGCGCTCTTTTGCACAAGCAGTGGCAGCGGTGCGATGCCCGTGTCCGCCATGTGACGGACGCCACGTGCACACTGGGGCAGAGTCGACGACCGCATTCACCCCATCTGCCTGGAGACTACTATAGGATCTCAATCACCCATTACTATCATATACGTGCATCATCATTACTATCCACAACAACATTATCCACAACAATTGATTGACCCATGACGAACGACCCATTCACCCATGCGTGTAATACCCACAGCACAGCTTCGACACTGTCACGTCAGGCGCTGCTGCTGTCGATCTCGTCCATCAGTGCTGCAAACGCTGCGAGATCGAGCACTGCGGCGTCTTTGCGCGGACCCGTGAACGTCCCGCCGCCGAGCACGTACAGCTTCTTCGTGTCGGCCGTCACGACGCTCGCGTGCCACGCGCGTGCAGCGAGCTGGCGGGTCGTCGGGATCGGTGCGCGCAGCCACTCGCATGTCACTATGGGTTCGTGGGACATTTATATCATTGGGACATTGGGATATACATACACGCCACAAGGAGCAGTCGTGCGTCCGTCAGTCACATACTCATACACACGTCGCGGGCAATGGGCGGAACAGATAGAGCATTCGGCTGTATTGCGTACCGGTGTCGAGCACATGCACGTCTGCGTCCTCGGCATCGCGCATGCGCCCACCGACGACGACCATGCAAGACCCAATCATGTGCGCCGTGTGGTACGATCTTGCAGCCGGTAGTAGTGACTCTGACAACGCGTTGCTGCTCGTGCAATGGAGCTGCTGCCACTGCTGCGAGCGCGTGTGAAAGACCCAGACGTCGCCAAACTTGTCGTCGTTCTGCTGGCCGTTGCCGCCGTAGAGCAGCACGCGCGTATCGTTCGGGTCATAATCATCACTGCTCAATGCTGGGAGGACGCACATCGAGTGGCCGTCGCGTGGCGCTGGCCACGGCTCCGTGCGCGGTACAGTCTCCCACACACACGCGACGCCGTTCGCTTTTTGGGCCGTGCGGAGCACAAAGAGCTCGTCGCTCACGCCGCGCTTTGTGCGGCCGCCAAAGACGAGCGTCACGGACTCAGTGTCACTACTAGGACTGGCAGTAGGACCCAGAGCCGATGGAATGCGCACAGCTGAATGACCCGACCGAGCGCTTGGCGCGTCGCCGACCACACTAAGCGGCTGCGACCATTTGAGACTGTTGTCGAGTCCAGCGAGCACGTACACGCGCGAGTCTTCGCCAAGCGCCGACACGCCGCCGTAGACGACGCACTGCGCATTGGATGGCGCGACTGGATCGATACGCGACAGCGAGTGCCACGCGCGTGCAGTCGGTGAGTCGCCAGTCGTCGGCACGACGTCCCAGCTCCAGTCGCGCTCATCGAGCGCAAACACCTGCGGCGCGTGGTCGCGCACGGACCGACCACCAAACAGCAGCACACGACCGCTTGCGCTACTGACGAGTGCGTGGCCGTTCAGCGCTGGCGGTGCCGGATTGCCGGTCACAGCGACCGGCTGCCAGCCGCGACGTACTGCGACGGCGAGCGCTGCAGCAATGCGCGCGCGTCGGTCCACAACAGCTGCAGTAGTAGTTGTAATGGTATCGACTGCAGTGCGTGGCGGCTCGGTAGCGAGCATCGAGAGCTTGGCGACGCACTCGCGGTTGTCGGGCTCGAACGTCAGCGCAGCGACGAGGTCGTACACGGCAGAAGCGTAGTCGCGTCGCTCGATGTACGCAGTCGCTCTGCGCATGTACGGCTGCGACAACCGTGTAGCGTAGTGCACGCGCAGAGTTGTTAGTGCTGATGCAGTCGGCATACGCACGTAGCAGCCATGTATGTGCATGTATATGTATGTGTATATGTGGAGGACGTACTTTGATCGATGGCGCGAGCTCAATCGCGCGCGTACAGTCGTCGATTGCGCTTTCGTAGTCGCCAAGCTGTTTGCAATCGTAGACAGTGCGAAACGAGTGCGCACGTGAGCACAGCAGTCCACACAGCAATCGGCGCTACAATGTGTTCGCACTCGCACCTTCAAGTGCGCGGCTGCGCGATTCGAGAGCGACACTGCGTTGCGCGGATCAAGAGCGATCGCACTGCGGTCAACATAGCAACGTGATTCGTTCGTTAGTTGCTATTGCGAGCACACCGTAATGCACGCGCTTCCATGTCGTCGCTGTGGCAAGTCGTGCGGCACGTACGCTGAGTACGCCTCGACCGCACTTGCAAAGTCCTTGCTGCGGAAGCTGTCGTTGCCGCGCTGTCTCGCTTGCTCGGCATCGAGCGTGCGCTTTGTCGCGTCGTTTGCATCGTCGTTCACATCGTCTGTCGATTGCGGCTGCAGGAGCTGCGCATGGCCGCTGGCGCCAAGCAGCTGCGCGACCTGCTCGGGCGACAGCTTTGCGAGTTGCTGCTGCAACGCATCCATGTTGACACTCACTCACTGTATGTTAACACGGCTGTAGTTTAGTTGCTGCATCAATTATATTATCGTAGAAAACAATTATTTCATGTTAAAAAGGTTTGTTTTCTGATCGTGATGTTGCAATGTTCTTCCAAGATCACCATTGCACCATTTCTCTCTGCTTGAAGCTCCTCATAGCTGTGCAGCAGCAGCAACACAATAGGAAGCACAAGGCGTTATGGACGTCACATGGAGCCGCCTCCGGAGCGTGTACCCGTACGCGCCATCGCGCTACACCAACGTGCGCGGCGACGACGACGTCGAGAAACTCAAGCAGCCGCTCATCGACAGCAGCGACCTCTCCGACGATAATGAGCAGGATGATGACACCGACAGCGAGGATCCGCTGGCCGACGAAGAGGCAGGACTGCTGCATCGTGACAGCAATCGAGACGCGTCGTACTACAGCAGCAACACACACAAACACAAACGGCAGCAGTGGCGCAGCAACGCGTTCTTTGCGAGCGTCGAGCCAAAGTTTGTGCGCTCGATCAGCAGAATCACGGCACTCGCAGCGTCGACGTTCGGGTCGCCGTTCGCGCCTACACCAGCAGCAGCTACTGCGACAGCGACGCCATGGTCGCTGCGTGTAGCGACCAACTCGACGCCTATGGCCGAGAGCATCCGCTCGGTCGTGCGTACGCGACGGAAGACCGACGATACGACCGAGCAAGTGCTTGCGCGACTCGCACTGCTCACTGTGCTATGCACGCTGCTGCTCGTGCTCGGTGTCGCAGCGCACGCGTCGTAGAGCGTACGCACGCACGCGCGTGACCACCTTACAAGGACTGCAGCAGCGACTCGATGCGTCAAGTTCATCCACATCCACACACCTACACATTGGCAGTAGAGAGCGACGTGAGCCGTCATCGCTGCGTCGGTCTGCTCGTCGACCATTTCATGCCATTTCGTCCCTCATCACCACAGCCACACAGTGACACAGTAGCGATACGCACACACATACACATACACATACAGAGCCACAACCAATGCGCTTCCAGACTCTCTCACTCAATCTCTCGCGCTCTTCTCTGTTTACTCGCGCGCACTCGCAGCTGCTCACGCGCTACTATCGGCGCTACCCGTCTCTTTGCCATCGTCGCTATCACAAGCGCCGCAACGTGTCACGCGAGCAGATCGCATATCAAAACCAGCAGGCGAGCGCAGTGAACGCAACCGCAACGCCATCGGCACGAGCGCTCAACAGGCGCGACAACAAACTTCGCACTGGCAGCAGATGCCGCCGTGGTAAGTTGGGTGAATGGGTGGGTGTTTGGGTGGTCGGTGGGTCGTTGGTCGTGACGTGGGTGATTGCAAACAACGTGATTGTGAATGGCCAAACAGCTGAGCGTCCGACCGCGACACCCAATACCCCACACGAGCCTAGCGCGCCTACAGCGCCGGTCGCGCATGCACACGACTGTTGTACGCGTGGTAGATCTGGTCAAAGAATGGCGCGTCGTCTAACAGCGCAATGAGCGTCTGCTTGAGCTGCTCCTTGCTCACAGTAGCAGTCGCCGACTCGCTGTCTACCGTCGCTGTAGCTGCTGGCGGCTGCTGCTGCTGCTTTCTCGACTGATTGCGGCCCTTGTTACTGCGTGCGCTCGGCGATGCTGACGCTGTCGTCTGTGGCGATGGCGACCGGTTCTGCGAGATCATGCCGAGGATCGCAACGCCAGCAGCAATGCCGTCTTCGCGCGAGATCGCGCGCATGCCCGTTGGCTCGTGCTGCAGTTCAGTAGTCGCAGCAGTCGGTGGCGTTGGCGGCAACCCAGTTGCCTTGTTGTTTGCATGCCGCGGTGACCGCTGGAGGATCACAACTGGCTGTACCTGCTGGGACTGACCACTGGTAGACACATTGCCCGACTGGCGCCGGCCGTTCGTGTCGCCGCGCTTGCTGCGCGACCGCGACCGCGTACGCGCTGGCTGCTCGAGCGTCTTCGGTTGCTGTTGTTGCTGCACCGTTGGCTCAGGTGCTGTAGTCGCAGTCGCAACTGGTGCGGGCGCGATTGCGGCTTGCGGCTCTTTCAGCGACTGCACGACACTGTGACGTCGCCATCGAGTCGTCAGGCGATCCGTTCGCCCAGCATCGCAGTCAGCAGGCAACAGGCAGTTGAACGCACCGTGTGAGGAGGTTCAGAATCTTCTCGCGGTCTTCCTCGGGGAAGAACCAGACGCCGTAGATCGCATAGCCGCTCGCGTACGACTGTGATGGGTGAATGGGTGAATGGGTGAATGGGTCAGTCCGAGTCAGTCGTAACGCGGTCGGAGCGCCATGCAGCAGCACTAGCACAAGATGCATAACGTACCGCGTCTGGGCAGCGCAGGATCAGAAACGAGTCGACGCTGCTCACTTGCAGGTGCTCGTCGATCGCGAGCGTCATGTTCGTTGTGCTCAAGCGGTTGTTCACAAACACCTGGAAGCGCGGCGTCGAGAACCTACGTGTGACAACGCACCAACCATCAGTCCCAGCAGTACCACGCGAGCTCGTGACATCGCAGCATGGACGTACCGCTTGACGACAAACAAACAGCCCTCGACCTCCTTTCGCTTCTGCTCCGCACAAAACACACATTCACATACATCAGTTAGCGCACAGAGCCTGCTACAACAGCTGCTGCTGTCGCAATAGCCAGTCAACTGTGCTAGCGCGACGCAAGCAACGCAACCATCATACGCACGTACCCAGCTCTGGTTGTCCTGGTCAAACTCGTACATCACAACGTGGCTCGCTGTGTCGACGATCTCCATCACGTCGCTGTCCTGGCGCTTGAGCACCTGGAGGTTCATCGCGTCCGACTGCGCGCGGTCCACCTGCACAGCTGCCATCGCGTCGCTCTCGTTCGCGTCCTTGGACGTGGTGGTGGTTGTCGTGCTTTGCACGCGCGCTCCCGCTTTTCCGAGGAAATTGAATTGTGTGGTCTGCAGATTCGCGCTTTAGACAATCCGACTAAGTGCGATTCAGACCATCAACAAGTACGATCACAAACGGTGGCACATGCGTGTCAAATGGCGATCTGAGACGTAGTGACCTGCTCGTTCTATAGCGCAATCTCGAAGCTTATTCGTCACTGTTGCTGCCGCTACTGCTG
>JAADWX010000707.1:0-15815 GCA_023336405.1 Globisporangium echinulatum | reverse complement strand
CGAGATGGTTGTTTGCTGCGGCCCAGTCCATTGCGTTTGTCGTGCAGCCCTCTTGACGATGTTCGTGGAGCCACTTGACGATATCCAAGTGACCATTCGAGGCCGCGAGGTCCATGGCGCGTGGCGTACAGCCTTCAGTGCGGTGCTCATGGAGCCACTGTACGATATGCAAGTGACCGTTGGACGCTGCGAGGTCCATTGCATTTGGTGAACAGCCTTCACTGCGACGCGCATGCAACCACTCGACAATGTGCAAGTGGCCGTTTGCAGCGGCGCGGTCCATTGCAACGGTCGTGCAGCCCTCGCTGCGGTTCGCGTCGAGCCACTCGAGCACGTCGAGCTGCGCAGTCTCAGCTGCGCCATTCATTGCGTCAGTCGAACAGCCTTCGCGGCGGTTCGCGTCGAGCCATTTGACGACCGACAGAAAGCCGCGCTTGGCAGCAGCGTCCATTGCGCGTACGGTGCAGCCTTCGTAGCGATTGCGATGGAGGAACTGGACGACAACCAAGTGACCGTTTGCGGCCGCGCCGTTCATCGCGTTGCGCGTGCAGCCTTCGACGCGATGCGTATGGAGCCACCGAACCATGTCGAGATGGCCGTTTGTTGCGGCGCTGTCCATTGCGCGCGTCGTGCAGCCGTCCAAGTGGTTGTCGAAGAGCCACTGCGCAATATGTATAAGGCCAGCGTCAGCAGCGCAATCCATTGCATCCGGTGTCGAGATCGTGAGCTTCTTTTGATGGAGCCACTTGAGCTTTTCGAGGTCGTCGCGCGCTGCGACGTCGTTCATGACGCGCCGCGTCACTTTGACATGGTACCCGCGCTCAAAGAGGAACGCGGTCGCGTCCAAGTCGCCCATGTGGATTGCTGTATGAATCGTCTTGCCGTAGATCTTGATCGCGTGCGTATGGAGCCACTGCACGACAGCGACGTGGCCATGACGTACAGCCAATTGCATCGCATCGTCGCTCCACCACTGTTCACTATGCGCTTTGAGCCACTCGAGCGTCTCGAGTTGGCCGTAAGCAGCGGCCGTGTCGAGGAACTGTGAGCTCCAGACGACGTTTGTATGATGATCAGCGAGCCACTGCAGTACGCGGACGTTGCCGCGTCGTGCAGCTACGTCAATTGCTTTCGCAGGGATGCCAGTCGGGCAGTAGCTTTGCGAGAGCCACTGGACCATTGCGAGGTTGTCGTGCTGCACTGCGAGCACGAGACCGCGACTAAAGAGCGACGCGCGCAGACTCGGGTCCATGTCGTTAGGCTGTCGCGACGCGAGCCGTGGCAGCAGATGCAGCATGTCGTGCTCGCATGCGCGCAAAAAGGTCCAGTGTGGTGGCGTGCCGTAGTCGAGGAACTCACTCACGACATGTGCAAGCGCTTCGAGCGCTGGGACGAGGCGACACACGACGAGTGCAGCTGTCAGCGGCTGCAGATGCGTGGGCGCTGTCGCAGACACGCATGCTGCTGGAGCGCTCACGTCGGTCGGTGACGCCATACTCAAGTGCTTGTCAGACTGTTGGCGTTGCTGGCAGTATGCAATCGACGAAACAGTTCCGTGATCGTTTGATTCGCGATATGCACGTAGTACTTTTATATTGCATATATGGCCAGTGAATCCAATATGCTATCAAGATCTAGCCACGACTCGAAACGACGCGACCACAGCAACAGCAGTAACAGCATTACAGCCAAGCTCTCACACACGACCTACTGCATCATCTGTAGCAACGAGCACGCCATGGCTGACGCACGTTGTGTTTCGCATCGAGAGGGTTTGTTACGAATCAAAGTTGACTCCCGTCGTTGGCACCTTCTTGGGGCTAGCACTTGTGCAGTCAAGCGAGAAACCCAGTCCAACGCACGCTGATACTCAAGCACACCCATGACTGTCGGCGTTTGCTTTGCCAAGGTAAATCAAACGGAACGAACGTGAGCAGTAGACAAGCAAGGTGGACCCACTCGTTTGCGAGAACTCAGCGTACGACAGCATGATCTCGGGACGAGGCACATTCGCTGTCGAGCACAGGTACAAAGCGAGCTTGAGATCTTTGCGTCCCTTGATCGTTTGCGTCCAGTCGCTACTGCCGTCTATAACGATCAGCACACTTGTGCGCCAACCTCTCGTGCCCATTCCTCGATTCGCCGCAAGCCCGTCAAGCGACAAATCCACTCCAAGCACGACGGCACACGACACCTCGACAGTAGCCCGCCCGCTCAACATTATGGGTCGCCGCAGCGCTGCGGTCGGACGATCCGAGCCGACGGTCGAGCGCACACCATCGTTGCCGTCGACTGTAGCCGGGTCGGTGAGCACCGGCGAGCATGCCCTCGACAAACCCATGAGCGCAGCACTAGCGGCACCGCCACCGCCGCTCAACCTGACACACGTAGTCGCAGTCGCTGGCGTGCTCATCGCGTTCTGGGTCGTGACGTTTCCGCGCTGCGTGATCGTGCACCCCGTGGCTGAGTGTTCGTGGGCCGGCTTGACTGTCACGTGCATGCCTGCGATCGACTTTGACAGTCCCTGGAACTTCCACCTCGCGCACTGGATCCTCGCCGGCGTGCTCTTCCTGATCGGTGTCGTGAACGCGACGCAAGTGAACGTTCAACGCAACTGCCTCATGACGACCGCGGCGTCGGGCTACGCGGTCGTCACGGCTGCGTTTGCGATCACGCGCGCGCAGTTTGGGCTCAGCAAGCCATTGCTCATTGGCGCAGCGCTGCACAACCTCTTTGAGTGGATCTTTGTCGCGACGATCACGCACGCGACGGCCACAGCGCGCAACGCGATGATCCTCAAGAGCGCGCTCTGGATCACAGTCGTAGTCTTTGCGGTCGCACTGAGCCCGGACGTTCGACTCGCGACGCTGCTCGAGCAGAGCGTCGGGATCATGCTCGACTTCTTCCTCGTGCTCGCATACTTTGAACTCGCGGTCGCAAGTCCCGACCTGGAGGTCCGCGCGTTCTACGCACTGCCGTTCGTTGCAGCGGCCGTGCATCTCTTCTTTACGATCTTGCCGCTCGTGTTTGCGAACTTTGTCGTCGGCGGCGAAGGTTTGTTCATTGTCGTGAACGAGTGGATGATCTACCTCTCGCCCGTTGCGACGCACGCCATGTGCTGCACGTATGGCCAGCAAGTCGATGCGCGCTGCGACGCACGGGGCGACCTCGAGCAGCGCTTCATCGTGCGCGACGCGAAGCGCAAGATGCTCGTTGCACTCGGCCTCGGACTCATTCCGCTCGTTGGCATTGGTTCGCACGTCGGGTCGTGCCAGGCATCGACCGTACTCACTGGCACGACGATCGCGCGCGTGCAGCCGGGTCTCGGCGACGCCTTCATTGACCGCGTCGCGCAGTTTGAGCTCGTTGAGACCGCGCGCCGTACGCCGGGGTGCCGCGCGTACGACCTCACGCGCAACGTGAACGACCCGGACGAGTTCCGGTTCATCGAAAAGTGGGAGACCGCGGACGCCGTCGCGCAGTGGATGGAGCACGGACCGCCAGCCGAACTCTTCCACAACGACGTTGTGATGCGCCAATTGCTTGCAGGCGGCATGCTCCGTGTGGAAGGCGCGTACGTTGACGTTGCGAAGCCCAAGCAGATTGCGCACGGCGGCGTTGCGTTCTCGATGGGCAGTACATGCGCGACAGTCTGGGCCGTCATTGGCAACTGGAGCGACTGCTCGTGGGTCATCGACTGTGCGCGTGCGCACGTGCAGAACGCGACGGCGCGCACGCTCCACTTTACGAGCGGTCAGCACCTCGAGGTCGCGCTCGTCGAGCGTGTCGACGACGACATGGTGCTGTCGTACAGCTTCCCAGGCTACGCGGGCGACATCACGCTGACTGTGAACGCGACGAGCGGCGGCTGCGACGCAGTCTACCGGTTCCAGGTCGTGGGCGGCAAAACAGACGTCGAGCGCGTATACGCAGACTTTCTTGAGAACCGCATACCGGCACTGCAGCAGCACTTCAGCAGCTAGAGGTGACGAAGCGTGGCACATTTTTTTATTAACTCGGACTAGGAGCCGGTAGCCTGTCACCTTGTGTGCATCTGCGTCGTTCGTGCTGATTGTTCGGTGAGTGAGAATGTTGTGTGTGTGTTTGTTCCGATGTTCGTGATATCCGATCGCTGAAAGTGATGGCTTTTCAATCCAGTTGCATAATATGGAAACAAACGATGCACGTTTGGAATACAGTGCAACGAAATCGCATAACGTATATAATCCAATAGACATGTATTGCATTCAACATATACGTATCCAGAGGCTCCATACGAAACCTCAGCAAACTCTACGAGACAAGCCTCCAAACGGCCTCACAAACTGCGCAACACTCGCGCCTAGTTCGATCGGAGGTTACGACGTTGCTCCTTCGACGACTGACCAGGATCCTGGTTGTTCGGGCTCGTCTTGTCACCGACGTCGACACCGAAGTTGGCACCCGCACCAATGTTGGCACCCGCGCCGACACCGGCACCGGCACCGACACCGACACCACCCTTGCCGCCGATACCGGCACCCGCACCGATACCCGCACTCGCGCCAATGCCAGCCGACGCGCCGATGCCTGCTGACGCACCGACGCCCGCACCGGCACCGATGTTGCTCTTGTCGCCAGTAGCAGGCGCCGGAGGGAACCCTGGTTTGCAGTCGTCTTGCTGCTTGTTGTTGTTCTTGCCGGCCTTCACAGGTGTGCTTGCGTACCCGCTGAGCAGGGCATTGTCGGTGAACTGGAGACTCGTCGGAGCAGCGACAACAGTCGCCGTGGCGCTGGCGTTGACCGTCGCGTTCTCAGCGGCGAGCGCAGTGCCGCTGACACCCGAGATGACGGCAACGCTGAGGACGCAGAGTGCGAAGAATTGCTTGCTGGAGAACATGCTTGCGAGATAGAAGGTCTCGGAGGAAGAGGAGGCTTGTGCTTGGACAAGAAGATGGAGGAAGTACTGCACGCGAGGCTGCGAAAGCGCGTGTCTGTGCGTAAGGAGGCTGCCTTGAGCTGGAGCGCTGCAAATGGAGAATGAGCAGTGCAAGCGAGATCGAGCGTCGCTGCAGTGTGCTGAGCAAGGTCGCATACTCGCGGCTGTGTTTGAAAGTGCTACATCCGGAGTAGCTCGCATGACGCGTCGCACGGCTTCGCGTCGACCTTGGCGCTGCTGATGTCGTGAGGTGGAGACATCTGAACCGGCACTCAAGAGCGACGTGCGGGCAGATACGCTTGTATCGCGCCGTGCTGGTTTGCAGTGCAGCCTCGGTTGCCCGAGAGGCAAGAAGGCAATCTCGACATGTGGCAGCACCTGCTGGAGCAAAAAGGGACACACCACCAGCTCATTGGTGCCACATCGACGAGCCATGTGTTCAGACCCTCGAGATGCTCAGACCCTCGAGATGTTCAGACCTCATCGGGGGCTCATTTCTGTGCGGCGACCAGTTAGTGTGTGGCTCGAGTGGCAAATGTATGGGCGAGTTGAGTTGACCAGCGATCAGTGTAAGCAGGCAATCGTATTGCGTATGGGCACTTGCATGCAGTCGCATTCGCGGTCGTCTCAGCACTGAGTGCTGCCTGCCGGCGTGCGAGCGTGCTTGCTAGCCTGCCATCTATGTACCTCGGGCGCGGGAGTCGTTACCGCCGTGTTCGCGCAGCGAATGGTGATGTCGAAGGCGCGCGCATCGGTAAACCGCGAAGCATCCAAACACGTCGTCGTCTCAAGTGGACACCTCGCGCATGAAGTGTCCAGCGCAGTAATGGAGCGAACCACGCACATATCGGTGTGTGTGTGAACGCCAGTGTACATACTCGTAATAATGCTGCGAGTGGCCACATATCGCTTGCCCTGTCCGTTCGCCGACCTGTGCGAATTACATACATCTACACACAGCCTACTGGGCGGCAAACACGCTTGAATGGCATTGCATCGGCAAACGCGCGCGTGCATCCGCGGTGTCACGCGAGCGCTTAGTCGCTCTTGCGTGCTGCCGCCTCGACAGACTCGCGCCACAGCGGGAAGCGCAGGTGGTCAGGTCTTGTGGCGCTTGCGGCTGTCTTTTATTGCGCGCCGCAGGGTCACATTGCACTGGAACGTGTAGAGGCGCCTGCAGTCGACAGGTGTACCACTGCGGGTTCATTCGTGTAAGAATCCTCACACTTGCTTGACCCACGCATGAGGGTGTCCCTGCCAGCGTCACGCACCAGCTTTACGTCCCGACACCACATCGAGGACTGACTGACCTGACCGACAACACACTTTGATGATGACCAGCTACTGCTGCTGATAACAAGCGTCATCGCTGCCTCTCTGACACGCACGGCGCACGGCTTCAGGCCGGACGAACAGACGCTGCTGTAAAGGCGAGACTAGCACCACGTCTTGGCTCGTGATGGCCAACAATAGATACGCGCTCGCAGTGTGCGAGTGGCTCGCAGCGCACAAAGAGGACTCATACGCTCACTAGTCGTGATGCTTATAGTTGGTGGATTTGACGAGACCGTATTGCTGGCGCGACGTACGTCCCTGCAAGTCACTGTGCGAGCAGCTCCACAGCGCGTCGAGTCCACTCACACGACATGGTATCAACGCTGCCACAGGGGCATCCTTGCAAAGCTCTTGCAGCAAATGGTGTACTTCCCAGCGTTGTAGCTCCACTAATCATTTGCGTCGTGTAGTTGGCACGCTCACGTCCAGGCCGATTTGAGCCACTAGCTAAGCAGCCATACATACAAGACCTATCTGCGAGTCCTGTACTTCTCGCCATCGCCACGCACCAGCTTGCGTCATACGATTACTGCACAAGTGCATGCGATACGATCGATAGAAGCGACGAACTAGCTGCCTGAAGTGTGAGCTTCAATTTAGTATCGATTCGAGCGAGTGTACGAGGTGCGATTGCGCGCTCGTCTAACTGCTGTGCGGCATGAGCGCGTCAACACGCCGACTACTGAGCATTGAAACCGCATACAACTCGAGACGAATTTCGCCGACTCAACCACAGCACGTACGTGCGGCTGCCATTGTTCTCGATGCTGCCTGGTGGTGCCACTCTGCAACTACCATGTGTAGAGGCAACTAGAGTAAAGTGCAGCGGTGGCGTCAACATTGCCGCGTTGTGCTTGCTCGTCGCCGTGATCGTCGGTCACGATGGCTGCTGATCGGACAGGGTGAACACCGTCGGTCTCGTCCTGCGGCACAGGACTCGGCCACGTCCAAGAACGCATACTAAAACAAATATGTCATATAATGCTGAAGTCCATCAAACGTGACAGTTGTCAAAAATTATGATCTAACTAACGACACTTCTTTTAAGTACGAAAAATCGTTTTTGGTATTTATCGTATTTTAGCTATCGAATATCGCAACTAATTTTATCAAATTCGATCCACATGTATGTTTTACCATCAAAGTTAGTTGATCACTCCAGATATTTCCAATCTGGAGTCCACAAAAATATGTCACAATCAAAATGTCATCAATACAATAACACTATCAAAATTTAACCAGCCACAATCTGCGCGTGATGATCAACGGCATGTCTTCCGTGAAGATAGTGAAGAGTGAGTGGTCGTCTCCATCACCACAAACAAGTGTCATCGTGTCAGCATTGTCTACTTGCGCGCTGGCTGCTGTCACTTGTCGTCTGGTCCGTCTTGATGTCACTTCTTATGCTTCGTTCGTGCCATTGTTGTGCTAAAATACTATTACTTGACTTCAAGGCGCCCTCTTGAGGGTTGCTCTTGTAAAATGGATCGTTGAGATTGGCGAAGAAGCGGAGTATGTGAATAATAAGTAGATTTGAGCACTATCTGTGGACTACCGATTTGGTACTTCCAATGTTGTGATCCGTGACCTCTTGTTCATGCATTCATCCGCAGACAATTATGGCAATTATGCAACAACAGCAGCCATGACAGCAGCCATGACAGCACAGCAACAGCAACAACACACATCTGCAGCAAGACAATAGTAGTTCTACAGATCTACAACAACAGCAGCAAGAAAATGCAGCAGGTTACAACAGCATAACCAGAAAACAAGCGCAAGGACACGAGATAGTAGGTTGACATGCGGCACGACAATAATGAGGTGAAATACCACAATACGAAAGCAAATATAAAATACCACAAAAACGAGATGGATGTGCAGGTTTGTGTATGCGAGGGATACTCTCGACGGGTCCACTTCATCGACGTGCGTGAGGTATTGCTCGAGGAAGAAGGCATCGAGAGTTATGCCCATCGCGTTGTCGCAGCCCGCTGAACACGCTGAACTCGATCTTCTACATGTCACGCACATTGTGCAACACTGTCTTCGACACAATGTCTTTTGTCGCGGTCGTGTGTTTGTCGTACAAGTGCATCGCCTTGCGTTGAAAGTCTAATAGAGTGGCCGCTCCGTGAGAAACGTCAAGCGTGAGGTAGGTCGGACAAAAGAGAATCGGCGAGGCACGCGACCGCAATATCACTAATTCTTATCGTCGGCTGTGTCAATCCTTTTTCCATGAGGCAAATCGTCGAGCAAAGTTGGATATTGGTTTCGACATTCGGTGCATCGAGAGCGGCGTACGAAATGTAATTGTTGTCTGCTACCCATTAAATGGGATCTGCTCGAACGAATTTCGTTGTAGATCCTGCATGAACGTCGACTTGACTAAGGCAAGACACTCGAGCTCTCTGTCGAACTTCTGTGCAGCTATGCAGACACTCGAAGTATCGCTGTCGATGCCGTCAAACCAATGGAAAGAGCGCGCTATGGCTCACGTATACTACCTCGAAGGGGTGTCTAATGTTCGAAAGCACGAACGCTCCAAATAGTTTAGTGCTCGTCGAGAAAACGCTTGTGTGAGCTGTCCTCGAATGTCGTTGATTGGGATGATAGACTCACCCCACAAGTGCATCTGACGCAGGTACATTAGTGACAACAAGGAAAAATGCGCCTGCTGTGTCCTCGTCAAGGCCGACTGCGTTCTGCTTCGAAGTCAAAATGCTCTGTACATGATTATATTCCACTGCATTTCTAGCTTTGTGTGTGTGTGTCGACGCACTCTTACATTGTTACATTAAGCTGGCCACAGCTTCCCTCGTGCCGGTTGGTGTTGATGTCAAGATGTGTGATGTTGCCGCGCAGGTACGTTGCACAGAGGGCCAAAAATTGCAAACAGATCATCTCTAAGTAGTCCGTGAAGACTGCCGGCCGGACACGCCTGTTCAAGTTAAATGATCACATATCCTCATGATAGTCAAGGATGTACATATATTTACTTTTGTCCCGTCCACATAAAGCCCCACCGGAAACATGCGACACATGCGAAACATGTGCTTGGTATGGAATGTGATGCAGCTCGTCCTGCTGAAGGAGTTGCTCTAGGTGACAGCAACGTTACCTCGTTCCTTGCACAAATCGTACACGTCTTGCACGTGCACATTCTCGTAATCGATGTGTACGTCGCGGCTCGTGGATCATGTTCTGAACGTCATTGACAGTATCACATTGCTTAAAGCCTCGCGCAAGTAGCGCGCGATGGCATTAATCGACGCGATTCCTGTAATCGCAACCATCAAATCGTATGTCTGCGCAGAAAGTTCGACGGCTCAAAAAGAACGAAAGCAATCATACGTAACTGTCCAGAGTGTGTGTGCCACGATCAACTTCAATTGTTGTGCCTCGCCACGTGGTTGTTTATATTTATGCAGTCTCCACTGAGACGGCAGTACGCGAACGCGGATCGAATGTATCTGGCCAGCTCTCGCTCGTACGTTCGTCGCCGCTGGCGCCCGAGATGCTGCTGTCGGTCGAGCGCCTCGCAGCGTGTCTGATTGTGCCATGACTATCCCTGCGTGTTCGCAGCACACATCCACACGTATAAGGCGCGTTGACATTGGCGCTCGCAAATTTGACTTGCCAAATTTGTCAAACCTCGGAATCACTGAAAAACAAGAGCGTGGTTGAATCAGCCTGCGCGAGCGCACCTCGCAGTCAAATTTGTCAAACCTTGGAATTGCTGAAAACTAGAGGCTGGGTCCCAAGAAAGTGAACCTGGTTGGTCCCTATAAACTGGGCCCAGTTTTTGCGACTGTGATCGTGGACGCTTCCTTTCTAAATCGATATTTTTGGTCGCACGATTGTAACCGCCTGTAAAATAATTTAAAAAACGGCTAATGATGCTGTTGTATAATGTTGTCACCTATTCTAGTATACACATCAATTGTCAGTTTCATTTTAGTAATATTTGTGTCGATGTAGTCACATGTAACTGCACTGTTAAATATTACGAATCTGTCGTCATGACTTTGTCTGCCTGAATCGATTGACTCTCTTGATATGATAGCGTCAACGGCACTTCGGCTCTGAAGCCCTGGTACACAGCGCACCACGGTGGTCGCGAAGCAAAGTGCATGAACGGCAGATGCAAGGCCATTGATGGCAGTTGCTTAGGGTGTGGAATGTATTGTGTTTGCTGAGTTAGACCGGTATTGCTGGTCGACATTGTTCCTCAATACTGGTGTTCCTCGCTTCATCAGCGGATCGTTTGCGTTGTGGTCGCACGAGTGGTAACAACGATCGACGTTCACTGACAGCCGCGTTCGAAGAACTGCGTCTGGCTCGATCATGCTTGGTGTCACCAGATACGCAGGTCCAGGTTACCACTTGAAAGTCAGACAGCGACTGCTACACGGATACATATCTCGTTCTGTGTTCATGCAATCGCCATTTGTGCCACCACGAGCAGTAGTTTTTGACAGTGTGTAGGAACTTGCCGAAAGGACGTTGCACTGAGAACTTCGCTTTCATGTGTGTGTGTGTGTGTTAAAAGAAGTGTTGTTAAACATAGCACACGCGGCAACGGTTCGCATGTGAACGTCGCTACTCGCTATTGCAGTGCAGACTGGAATACGGCGCTATTGTGCTCGTTGCTCGTTCTCGTTTGCATGCTGTGTGCCGTTCGCAGTAGCTGCGATGCGCACGGATCTAAATGCGTGGCAGAAAGTCTGCTGAACTCTGATGCGCATGGCTGCTTTGTAGTTTGCTGAACACTTTTGATGCGGAAGGGACACACACATTTGCTGACGCCAGCAATAGGTCAGTTTCATTATTCAAGTCAGACAGCAGCGTGCAAATCAATGGTTATTCCGCCAGTGTTTGAGCTACGATTTCGCTAGACTTGATTTACGATTTCACATGGCTTCATAAAACCGCTTGTGGATCGTATCTTTGGTCGCGACTCTTGCTCGAAACCACATGGCGATTGTTGCTATTGTCGACTTGCAACCAAGGAAAGAGTCAACAGCGGCAGAGATAGAGTCGGAACGCACATCCCACACACCCACATCCACACACATGCGAGCAACTTGCCAGCAACTTGGCGGTCAACGCCAATAGCGCTCGCTTTAGACAATGTGGTGCAGCAACAGTCTCTCTCGCGCTGCTCGGCTGCGTCGGAACAGCTGATTGCCTCCGCTTCCTACTCGCAACGGTTGCTTTGGCCACTATTGTTGTTGCTGCTTCTGCTGCCAGCCAGTGCGCACTAGCATCCGCTGCCGCTCGCCTCTCATACAATCCGATTTGCCGCCTACAACAACAACAGCAACAGCAGCCAGCGACTCAACAAGTTGCCATTCTGCTCGACGCACGCAACACAGCGCACACACACACAAGACCCAAGCAAGCACACAGACGACTCGCGATGCTCCGATCGTTCCGCCACGCACTTGCAGCGCTTGCAATCGCCGCGCTCAGCTGCGTGAATTGGCAAGAAGTGACTGCGGCTGCAAGCGGCAGCAGCACAGACGAGCTGTGCTCGCTCGTGCCGTCGAGTTACGCGGCCGCCAAGTCGCAGTATTCCGAAGCTGCAAGCGCGATCGCCGAGCTCGAGAAGCACGCAATTGCGACGTGGTACTCGGACCGCAACGGCGACTACAGCAGCACGCTCGAACAGCTCGTGAGCCACTGCAAAGAGGACAAGCGCCTGAGTGTCGTCGTCTACGGCCTGCCGAACAAAGACTGCGACGCGGGGTACTCGAGCGGGGGCACAGTCAAGTCGCCCGAGGATTACGTTGCGTTCCTCCAGCAGCTCGTGCGTACAGTCGGTTCGCGCAAGGCGCTATACGTGCTCGAGCCCGACGCGGTTGGGCTGCTCGCAAAGCCAGGGAGCTGCGGTGAGCACCTGGGCTACCGCGACAACCTCAAGGCGGCCGTCAAGCACCTCTCGCCGAACGCAAACGCTGAGATCTACCTCGACATTGGCTACTGGACGCTTCAGAGCGCCGAGAGCCTCGAGCGCGTCGTCGCTGTCGTGAAAGAACTCGCAGCTGTCGGGCCGATCAAAGGCGTGGCGATCAACACGTCGAACTACCGCTCGAGCGCCGAGATGGACACTCTCTGCCGCAGTTTCCAGCAAGCGATGGGCTCGACGACGTACAAGTGCATCGTCGACACGTCACGCAATTTTGTAGCGCCCAAATCGACCGAGTGGTGCAACGTTCGCGGCGCTGGCATTGGCCACCCACCGACGGCCGACACGGGCTTCTCGAGTCTCGCGTACTTTCTCTGGGTCAAGCCGCCCGGTGAGAGCGACGGTGAGTGCACCGGCGGCGACCACACAGCCGACGCAATGAAAGGTCCAGGCGCTGGTGCGTTCTTCCCCGAGGCGTTCAAGCTGCTCTGGGACCAGGGCTACTTTGTTCAGACGCTCGGGCAGTCGCCGATTGGCGGTGGTCGTGTACCCGACAACACGACGCCGACACCGACCACGACGTCAATGCCATCAACGACACCAACGACGACACCACCGACAGCGACACCGACGTCAGTGCCAGCTACAACATCGACACCATTGACACCGACAAAGACGTCAGTGCCGACAACGACACCATCAACACCCAATCCGACGACAAGTAATCCGACGACGCAGTCGCCCGTGCAGACGCCCAAGCCGACGAAGAAAAAGTGCTCGGTGCGCCGTGCGAAACGGACGTAGACACTGTTGTGCATGCGTCAGTCAGTGTGTGTTGTGTTGTGTCCGTTCGAGCTTGCGAACGTGCAGTAGCATGCCCGTTAGTAAGCCCCTGACGACCGAACCAATGGACAGCTGTTGTGTAGAGTGTCATGCCATTTCTCGTTCTATTGCAAGCCAACATGACGATGGTAGTAAACGTTTTGACGATGTGGTGCAAGTGGCAATTGGTCAGTTCCACGTGTGAGTGCATACGTGAGTGCGAACCTGTATACAAAACAACAGCGCGCGCCAAACAGACCGATAGAGCAGCGCAGACTGACAGACCAAACTCGCGCCTCAGACTCACGTGACGCATGTGTGTGGCGACAATTTCAGCGCTGTGCTGATCAGCAATTCGTGTTTCATTGTACAATGCACCTTAGAAGCTCAAGAACGTCACAAGTATAAAAGCAAATACAACAGATAATTTACTAGAAATATTACTTAAATCCCAAACACTCCGACCGATCTGACCACTATTCCGACAATATATTACATTTATTCTGATCAGTGCACCAAATCAAAGCTAGTTCTATTCTATTCGCACAAACTCTTGAGTGCTAGACATCTCGCCATGGTGTAAATATAAACACTCGTTTAGATTTCGATTCTGAAATTGATTGCGATTGTATACCGAAACCGCATATCTAAACAGCATCCGGGAAATCGCAATTGTGCAGATGTTACTGCAAAAAAGAGATAGAATGAGGCAAAATGGCGCACACGTTTACCTCACGCAACAGGAATCTGACTACATCATGAGCTCGTGGCAGTAGCAGCATCTGCATCCTCATTACTGATTACAAACTGATCTCTGAAGCTGTTTGGCGAGTCGCGTTTATCGTCGACACAAACACTCGAAGACTGGGATGAACCTTTAGGATGAAACAATCTGTGCTAGCCTCTCGGACCATTACGACAACACACGTTTCGAGCCGCGGGGCACAAATAGGTACGTTACGAAGATTGTAGTCGACCTTTGCTTAACAAGTTGATTAGGACATGACGACTCCATCAAGTAATAGTCCAGACGGAGAGCCACCCTTGACAGATCTGGAAAAAGAAGAGCGTCGAATCACATATCTTTGAGATTGATGACACCTCGATTGCTGCATGTAACATTATGCCTGGCAATCTAGCGTCACACGCGATGAAATCTTGCGTGTCATGGCATTGACTGCAACATCATATAATATATTCGTAAAATGTTGTCCAGTCGTTGTATACGTTCTCAGGGCGTCATTTACGCGGTTGCAAGTATGTCAGACACCCCGACTTGCGG
This sequence comes from Globisporangium echinulatum, assembly GCA_023336405.1. Classification (NCBI taxonomy): domain Eukaryota; phylum Oomycota; class Peronosporomycetes; order Pythiales; family Pythiaceae; genus Globisporangium; species Globisporangium echinulatum. Next base: position 1,547 of record JAADWX010000707.1, on the reverse strand, counting down.
CAAAAAAACATTGTGCCTACAGTGCCGTATCGCACGCGATGCACTTGTGTTTGTATCTGCTCTCGTGTCTTGCCTATGTTTAACTGTGTAGTATGTACGTGTTCCAATATTATCTTGGCTTAATCTGCGTTGTCGTCGCAAGTTGGTCAGTCTTCGTATTCATGCCGATAAATTAGACAGCAAGTCGACTGTTGAGGACCCAGGCGAAGGGCACCTTGTGCTTGATCAATGTCGAAATGTCGTAGCCATTTATCTACGTTCTACCAGCACTATGTGCTAGTGAGCAAAGCCAAATATATTACTGTGTACGAATGTGTCACCATGATAATGATCGAATCATGCTGGCTCGACTATCCACTGACATCGATCGATCTCGGACGCTCTCGTAACCTCGCTTAGTAGTCGTGATTGCATTTAAACATGGGATATAGTGTGCTCGACCCCACCCTTGACCTGACCTTGAAATGACTCGTGCGTCTTCACGGCCTGAGTTATCAATCTTACGTAGATTTTGTATGACAGCGTGAATTACTCATTTTAACCGCTTTAACATGCGCTGGAAACAGTAGGTTGCAATCACACCATCATATACTGTTGCTGATGGACCCACAGACAGGGTAAGTATGCACCAATGTTTCTCATCGAGGACGTGTACCAGATACCAGTTATACCTGTGTCGTCCTTTTGTTATACCTGTGTCATAGCTTAAACATGGTGTATGAATCCGTGTGTGATTTATACTCTCGCTATTAGCATCCCGGTTTTGTATATAACCGTTACAAACACAAATAGTTACAAGTAACAGAAATCATAAATAACTTGTAAATGCAGCTAATTATGAATAATGGTACAAACACAATTACAACTTGAGACCTTCTTACTAACGGCCAATACAATTTAAACTTGTCATTGCCTGAGGTTTAACTTTTCACGGACAAAATTTTCAACTTTTCACGAAGACTGTGTAAGATAAGCTTAAATGTACGATTACAAAGCAGTACATGCCCCGACAGTGGTTTGTGAACATGACCATATTTTAGACTGTCGGAATCAAAACTCATTTTGTCGTATTTAAAACGTGCTCAGATAAAGCCAAAACGTTTGCAGATCGAACGCACCAAAAATCGATCGATTCCGCCAAGCCGTTTTTGCTCTGTGCTCCGGTAACACTTTTGAGAGGGTGACATGAATTGTGAACATAAAATACGGGCAAGGGAAGATTGGTATTGAGTGCGTTCAACATGCGTTTGACAGGATCTAGTATGAAATATACGCTCCCGAATACTGCAAGACGCTCTTTGATACTGCAAGACCTTGACACATCGTCGTTGCATCGACTGCACGAGCGCATTCAGCTACTCAGGGGTCACAGCGTCCCAAGCAGCGGAGACTGCAGTTCGAAGCTCCTCAACGTTGTCAAACTGCCTCCCACCAGTGTACACGTGCTGCGCCATCAACCCCCAGAGGTTCTCAATTGAGTTCATGTCGGGTGAGTAGGCTGACCACGGCATCATCTTGATTTTGTTCGGCTCGAGCCACTGTTTTGT
>JAADWX010000706.1:0-15818 GCA_023336405.1 Globisporangium echinulatum | reverse complement strand
GTCGCACGTCGTCGTGCTCGACGAGGCCACGGCGTCGATTGACCACGCGACGGAGCAGCGACTGCAAGTCATGGTCGCGCGCGAGTTTGCAGCCGCGACCGTGCTCACGATTGCACATCGGCTCGCAACCGTGCTCGCGAGTGACCACATCCTCGTGCTTGCTGACGGCCGCGCAGTCGAGTTTGACACGCCAGCAGTGTTGGCAAAGTGCGAGGGCGGTGCGTTCCGTGAGCTCGTGCGCGAGGGCGGGTACCTCGACCACTTTGCATGAGTAGGCGGCCATGAGCCCATTCGTATGCACGGACGAACATATTAGTGCGTGTAATGGTGCTAGCGAGAGCTTGGTGTGTTGACAGAAGTTGCTGATGCCTACTGCGTGATGTAGACGACAGATATACATGGATACTGGTGTCGACAAGTTGGGTTCTAGCAACCGAGTCGTGTTTACACAGTTTACTGAAGGCTAACCTTATAGGTTGAACTTACGAACACGTGGTCGATGTGTCAACCAGAGCTCAGAGTTGGCGAGACTTTGAAAGTTTGTTCGATGCCAAGATGTCTCGCCGTACTCGCAGACTGGTGCTCCATCACAACCTCTGTGAGTCCTTGCAGCGCGTCTGTTTGGCCGCCTTCTGCAGTTATATACGCGTCACGTCTTTGTCCATTGTAGATATGTACTTGCAGCTTGGTACGTCACGCACGACGACGTCAGCTGCCGTGGCGCTATGTATCTCCCACTCATTCGTGCTCGCAAACAAAGCTAGGTGCTGCACTGCAGTAGTCGACTTGGATTGATTTCGTCTTGCTGCATCACAAAGTCTTGCAGCAAAGTCAAGCGTCGAATTGGACCTGCACTTATGTACACTGAGCGATTGTCAGGCCAAGCACGATTCAATAAGTGTCTTTCATTTGCTATGAGCACATTTGCGTAGATTATAGTCATGTATGCAGCTTGATTTGTACTTCGCGTTTTTGAGCACCCAAACCGCGTGAATTTCAATATTTAAGCTCATATTTGTGTAAATGTTTGAATGGGTTTGAACTGTGCTGTGTTGCGGAAAGAGGACGTGCTTCCCGCCCAGACGCCACCACGACACGAGCAACAGCACACACGAGCTGCTTCGTCGTTGTTCCGCCTCGCTCGACCAGCGACGAGCAGCAACACTGCAGCAGTAGCGATAGCGTGATGGCTGACACGCCGTCCGCGACAGCCAAGTGGCGCGCACGTGTGTCTGCGAACCCGTTTGGCGCAACAACGACAACGGCGAGCAGCATCATCGACATGGAGGACGACCGCAACCACACAGCAGCAGCTCCAACAGCTACGACAGTACGCGAAGAGAAGGAAGAGCAAGACGACGACGACGACGACAGCATGCAGTGGCGCGACTCGACTGCGTTCTTTCAGGACGTCGCGCAGCAGAAGCGCGTGCCGTCTATTGTGACTACATCTGCTGGCTTTGGCTTAGGTAGTCCACTAGCCACTGGCCATAGCGGCAAGGAGAACCTCGCACCGAGCCGGCGGAACATCCATATCTACGAGCGTCCAGGCATTGCAACGCCGCCGCGTATGTACGCAGTGCATCGAAGCTACGTACGGCCACCACGCACACCTACAACGCCATCGAAACGCACCGACAGCATCGCCGCTGCCATCTCTACCACAACGCCATCGAGCGAGCCGTTCAGTCTGCTCGGCAAGCGGCCGCACGCTGCAAGCAGTAACGTGCATACGCCACACAAGCAGCTCACAGTCAACGCATACGACGATGCTATCGATACTGATCCACTCGCTGACCGCAACGCGTCGCCTCGCATCGTCACGCTCGATGTGACCGACGGCGACACTGTCCCACACCTTGCATTTGGTCGCGTCGCAGTCAGCGACCGCAAGACGCTGCAGCTCGAGCTCGTGAACCCAGGCAATGCGCTTGGCAGTACCGCACGCATCAAGTTTGACGGCTGCACGCCGCGGTCGCCCGCACGGTTCAAGTGCGACCTGCACGTGTGCGTCGTGCCGGCCAAGAGTGCCGTGCTGCTGCGCATTACGTTTGCGCCGCTTGCCGACGACGTGGATGTCGACGTCCACGCAGTGCTGCGGTTCACTGTGAACGACCGGCATCGTCTCGCGTGCCGCGTGAGTGGCGTTGGGGCAGCCCGTGCGCTCAAGCGGCCGCGCTTCCCGAGTCGCAGCGCAGCGTTCGCTCGGCCAGCGGCAGCGCCGGATGGCGTGCTCGCATTCGCGCCGCCACAGCGCGACGCCGTTGAGGCCACTAGCGAGGCGACTGCTGCGGCTCGACGGGCTGAGACGCTTGCAGGGCTCAAGCGTCGCGAGTCTGCGTCACTCGTGCTCGACATGACGCCGCCGCGACGACCGCGGATCAAGCGTCAACGCACTGGCGATGCGACTAGCAGCAGTGCTGGTCCACTGACTCCGCGCAAGGCGGCAGCAGCAGCTGGCGGTGGCGTTAGCAGCAGCAGCTGGTGGCACGAGCGCAAAGTCGCAGCTGACGCGCACTGGATGGTTAAGCAAGAACGCGGCTTCACGACGTGGATGAACTACGTCCTGCTTGACGCGACGACCCAGTCGGCTCTAGATGATGCCGAATGCGACACTGCCAACACTAACACTGTCGAGGATAGCGGACCAGCACGAGTCAAGCCGCCAACGACCCGACGCCGCCGTGTGGACTTCTCGTCGCTCCGCGTGCTCGCACAGAAGCGCATCGAGAGCGCGTGGACGCGCGCAGCCCGTGAGCTCTTCCTTACACCAGCGATCGACAACGTCACGATAGCACTCGAGCGCGAAGTCGCGAGCAAGAAGCTCGCGTGTCGGACCGATCGACCAGTGTACGCCGACGTTGGACGCCAGACCGAACTTGTAGAGTTGCTAAACAACTACCACCCGGCGTGGCTCTGTCTCGGCCTTGAGACTGTGCTTGGTGCGCGCGCACTACGCGACGAGCGCTGCTCTTTACGGGCCATGTTTGCTGCTGCAGGTCGCAGTCGGAGTCGCAAGATGCCGCATGCGCTCAAGCGCGTCGTGCTGCAGCACCTCGTGCACGACCCGCTTGTTGCGAAGCGCTTTCGACTCGTCAAGCGCCTCAAGTCGCCCCTTGATGCTTCTGTCAGTGCTGATAGCAGTGTTAGTACTGGTGCGAGTATGAGTGCGAAGCCGCGCGTGACCGGTCGCGACTACTTTGACGCACTGACCGACCGGTTCGTCGTCAAGTTCCTCCTGTTGATCCAGTTCCTCGACACTGCAGCAGCGCATCGGCGCCACTCGTTCAGCCACTTTCCCTGTCTCTTTCGACTCGCTTCGACAGCGTCTGGTACGACTGGCACAGCCAAGCCTGACGACTCGACCACCAATGAGGAGCGTATCACGCGTTCGCAGGACGTTGCGAGTGCGTTCTGCCGGCTGTTCTTGGCTGGCGAAGGCCGCTTTGACAAGCACTTGAAAGCGCTTGGCGTCACGCTCACGCACGTCCAGACGCCGCTCGACGAAGTCGATTTGGAGATCACAAACCTCGCTGTCGACTTGCGCGACGGCGTGCGACTCGCCAAGCTCATGGAAGCGCTGACACCAACGCAGGCGTCGTCCTCAACATCAACACTGTCGGCTTCCCAGTCAGCGTCAACACTGTCGAGCTACTTGCGCGTCCCAGCGCTGTCGCGGCTCCAGAAGGTCCACAACGTTGAGATCTGTCTCCACTACCTCGAAGCGACGTGCGGTGCGAGCGTCCTCGAGAGCGTCAAACGTCCTACTGCACCATCAGTACTCGCGATGACTACAACAACACGGCGGTCAGCAACAACATCGACCATCACTCATCGTCCACTCGTCTCCGACGCCGCGCGTGTGTCGTTGCTTGCAAAAGATATTGTCGACGGCCATCGCGAGAAGACGCTCGCGCTGCTCTGGTCACTCGTGAGCTGCTTCCAAGTCGAGACGCTCGTTGACACACGCGCACTCACTCGCGAGATCGCAACGATCGAAGCGCGCATGAGCCATCGCGCGCGCGCGTGTCTCGACGCCCAGCAGCGCAATTCACGACCCAGTGACTACCAGGAAGTCAATACCGACAATCACGATGTGTACGCGCTGCTGCTGTCGTGGTGCCGCGCGGTGTGTGCCAACTACAACGTGCCGGTCCGTGACTTTACGACGTCGTTTGCCGATGGCCGTGCGCTGTGCTACCTCGTGCACTACTACCACCCAATGCTCTTGACCAAGCGCGATATACAACCTACGACGCAGTCCCAGCAACCCGTCACGACCGATACCGACTCGTTATATCCGCAACTACTAGCAAATGAGATGCAGCACTTTCGAGTCGTCAACAGCTGCGTGAAGCAGCTCGGCGACGTCCCCGTGCTCCTCCCGACGCAGCTGTACTGTACCTCGAACATACCGGACGCGAAGATCGTCGTGACGTTTGTGAGTTACCTCCAGTCGCGGCTCATGGCGTCGAGTCGCGAGCTCCACGCAGCTGCGCGGCTCAAGCGCTGGTGGCAGAGCGCGTTCGTCCAGACCGCGCGTCGGATCGCGCGCCATCGCCGCGCACGCGTGATCCAGCGCTTCTGGTTCACGTCGAGTGCAAAGCGACTCGCGATCCGCCAGTGCCGTCGGCTGCTGCGGGCAGCGCATACTGTCAAGAGCGTAGTGCGCATGTGGCATGCGCGCATGCAGTTTTGCCGGCTACGCGACAGTGTCACAGCACTCCAGCGCGCGTTCCGTTTGCGGCAGCTGCAGTCTCGACAGACAGCAGCAGTGTGTGAGACGGCAGCACGTACGCTCCAGCGCGCGTGGCGTTCTGTTGTGGCAAAACGGGCGGCTGCTGTCAAGCGAGAGCGTGAGGCAGCAAAGCAGCGCATTGCCATGCGCCTCAAGATCAAAGCGAGCGCTGTTGCGATCGAGCACTGGTGGCTGAACGTGCTGCAGCATCGCAAAGAGGCAGCAGCATGGCGTGCGATTGTCGCACAGCGCGTGGCTGCAGCTTGTGCACTACAGCGTGCGTGGCGCCAAGCGCAGCGTCGACAGTTTGCACGTGCCGAGCGTCAAGCTATGTGGAAGCGGCAGCACGCGAGTGCACGGATCATCCAGCAGCAGTGGCGAACGTTCGCGTCTCGCAAAGCGCTGCTATGGCGCGTGCGTGTATCGCTCAGTGCGATGAAAGTCACAGCGGCTGTCCGCGCATTCGTACTTCAGCGGCGATATGCACACTTCGTCCAGCTGCAGCGTCGCGAGTCTGCAGCCGCCTGTTGCATCCAGCGCAATGTCCGTAGCGCACACCAGCGTAAGCTGTACCAGCAGCTCCAGCAACGCCGCGAGGTAGCCGCCTTGCGCATCCAGCGCGCGTTCCGATGTGCCATCGCAGCTGCTGCGTACCGTGCCGTCCGAGCTGCCGCTGTCTGCATCCAGCGCAACGTGCGCATTTGGCGTCGGCAGCAGCAGCTCCAGCTCCTCATCACGTTCTATGAGTACCTCCTCATGTATCGTGACCAGCAAGAAGAGCTCACAATGCTCCAGCACGCAGCTGCTGTGTGCATCCAGACTGCGTGGCGCCGCGCTGTCTGTACACAACAGTATGGGATCATACAGCGCGCAGTATGCAGTCTCCAGCGCGCCGTGCGGACGTGGCGCGCGAGAGCGCGTATCGCAGCGCTGCGGCGCGCGCAGGAGCAGCTGCAGGCGACTCGGCACTGGGCAGCCGTGACGATTCAGTGTGCTGTTAGGGCGTATACAGCACGGCAACAGCGCCGCTATGCAGTCGCGACTACAGCAGCCGTGCGGATCCAAGCGGCTGTGCGCGGCTGGCGCTCGCGTCGGTTCGAGTGCGACTGGTTTGCAGTCAAGACGCAGCTGTCGCGTTTGCGTGTGCTTGTTGCGTGCTGGCGCATCGAGGCGTGCGTTGCTGCGTGGCTCGCACGACAAAGGAATCAGCGACAGCAAGAGCAGCAGGAGATCACAGCAGCGACGTGCATTGTATTGAGCTGGCGCGCGTTCAAGCTGCGAAGCGCTGTCTCCGATCGGATCGCAAGCCGTCGCGAGCAGCTACAGCGACGACTTGCACTTGAAGCAGCAGCAGAAGCTGCACGACTTGAACGTGAGCGCGAGGCGGCTGCAGCAGCTGCGAAGGCCGAAGCCGAACGTATTGCACGCGAACAGGCCGAAGCCGCAGCAGCCGCCGCGAAAGCAGAAGCCGAGCGGCTCGAGCTTGAACGTATTGCACGCGCAAAGGCCGAAGCCGAACGGCTCGAGGTCGAACGTGCAGCAGCAGAAGCACAACGCCGCGAGGAACAGCGGCGCGAGCAGGAGCGTTTAGCAGCCGAAGCGGCAGCAGCAGCTCAAGCTGCAGCAGAGGAAGCAAAGCGCATGGAGCGCGAAGCTGCCGAGGCGAAGCGCATTGAAGAAGCACTTCAACTTCGTCGTAAGCAGGAGGTCGCCGCAAAAGCAGAAGCTGAACGGCTCGAGCTTGAGCGTGCAGCGGCAGTTGAGGTACAGCGCCGCGAACAGGAGCGACTTGAGCAGGAGCGACTAGCTAAGAAGGCAGCGGAGGCGGCAGCGGCTAAAGCAGAAGCGCAGCGCATCGAAGCGCTTCGCGTCTGTCGTGAGCAAGAAAAAGCAGCAGCGGCGGCGGCCGCAAAGGCGGAGACTGAACGGCTTGAGTGTGAACGCGCAGCGGCAGCCAAACAGGCAGCTGAGGCGGCAGCAGCAGCTGAGGCTCAACGACGCGAGCAGGAGCGATTTGAGCAGGAGCGTGTCAAGCAAGCGGCAGCTCAAGCAGCAGCAGCGGAAGCAGAAGCGCGTCGACTCGAGACCGAGCGTTTGCAGCACGAACGCGACGAGCTGCGGCGACTCGAGACTGCGCGTCGCGCCGCCGAGTTGCGCAGGCGACGCGAGCAGGAAGCAGCTGCCGAAGCACTGTACCAGCTAGAGCAGCGCGAACAACAAGCGGCCGCAGCAGCAGCTGCTGCTGCGTCTGTGCAGCGCCTCCAGTCGTGGTGGCGTGGGACAGTCGTGCGGCGTCGCCACCCTGTCCGACCACGTAAGCCAACACTGTCGACCAAGCCGACCAAGCCGGCTGCAGTCCGACGACCAACGACAACATCGTCGTCGCAGCCATCGACTGCACTCATCCCGTCGTCCACATCGTCAACATCAACAACCGCCGTCGCGGAGCCGCCACTGACGCTCGGTGCGCGGCTCGAACTCGCACTGCACCTTCTTCTCCACGGCACGCGACTACCCGAGATGCTCTTTGCGGCCCATACGCTCGAGGTCTGCACCAAGTACTCGCGCGAGTGCTGCCGTCGGTGCCTGAAACTGAACATTCCCACAACGCTGTTTGCTGCCGTGCGCGGCTTGAACCGCAGTCGCCCGCACGTCGAGTTGCTGCACCAGCTCTTGCTCGTGCTCGCGCACCTCACAGCGTACGCCACGTGGGAACAGACGACTGCGCCGCAGCTGTTACGATCGACTGGGACAACAAATCCGACCAAGTCGAACGTTGCGGTCGTCGACGATGTCAGGGCGATCGAAGCGCTCGTTGACGTCGTGACGATCCATCGCGACATGGCGCCGATCTTTGCGCTCGGGACGTCGGTGCTGACGTTCTACGTGCGCGAGTGGCGGACACACCGCGCTGTATTCGAGTCACTCACTCAAGCAGCCAACCTGTGGCGCGATGCTGAGCGGAGACTCCGTGGTCTGTACGCGCTGCTCGAGAAGAAAGCGGCAGTAGCAGCTGCAGTTGCCAAGCATGTGCCGCAGCATCGGACAGCAAGTGCGAGTAGTGCGACGAACAACCGCATGGACCCAGAGGCTGCGGTTGCGATGCTTGCGCAAGTGCTCGAACTGGCCGAGTGAGTAGTTAGAGGAGGTAGGATGTAGTAGGTATAGTAGGACGTAATAGTAGATGGTGGCAATGCATTGGGTGGATGCGCTGGTGTGAGTATGTACATGACGTGTCATAGCGATCATTTTGGAGCTACTGGTGCTGCGAATGACAGCGATGCCCAGTGGCTTGACGGAGCTGAACAGAGTGGGGCAAACGAACGACGTGCACTCATGGCGAGCCGTACGACGTCACGGGTCTGCGAGACAACAGACACACACAGCAGGCGGTTGATTAGTCGTCGACCGCGCAGCTGCAGCATGATACACGGCGGTGCATACGACAGTCGACACGCATACATACACACATATAGACACATAGACAAACGTGTACACAGTTCACTCAGCGCTGCGCTCGTCCTCGCGTCCTCGCACTCGCACTTCATAACAGCAGCTGTTTTAACGTTCAGGTCCAGATTTGGCGTGATCGCGGCGTCGCGTCGCGTTCGCTGCTGCGACGTTGGTGCGTGTCGAGACGCAGCGTCGAGATGTCGGTTGTGCGAGTCGATCGTACAAGTACGAGTGCGGAGGACGAGCGTAGCGCAGCGCAAGAGAGAGACGTAGCGTATGATTCAAACAGTAGATGCTTCTAACGGGTTCGAGAGTCTGGCACTGCCGCCGACATCGACGCTGCTGGCAGTGCACGATCTGACGATCTGCTCGACACAGTAGCCATGACGCAAGATATGCACATGCACATTTGCTTGCCACGCGATGCATGGCAGCAGCGCCAGTCGACCGAGTGCTACTCAACCCGACACACGTGCATGCACGACGTGGTCGGGTCGATGGCCGAGTCATTTGCTGTTGTTGTGCACGCACTTACTTTTGAAGGAGTGGCTTGTGCTCGTCGGCTGCTGTTGGGACGAGGTCGTAGCGATGCGCACTGCTGCTGCTGTGCTCCTTCTTGTTCTCGAGGTACCACACGGTCGTCGAGACGACAAAGAGCGTGCCGTACAGAGCGGCTGATCGTTGTGTGGCATAGACACGAGAAGCGTCAGGACGATGTGCGTGGTGATGTGACGACCACTCACGACACACAAACGTACCGGACTCAAAGAGCGGCGCTGAGCTCTTGACGTTCTTGCCGAGCTTCATGTACTCGGGCTGCACTTGCACGAGCACGCCGACGATGAGGAGGAAGAAGAAGCCAAAGAGCGACAGCATCGAGCAGCAGATCGCCCCTGCAAGTGTGTGCACAACACGCGCATGCGTGATGCAAACCGGCACAATGGAGCGAACGCATTGCGTCCGTCAGCACGCGATCCATTCAGCAAGCAGATGGACAATCGATCAATAGATCGCCATGCAATGCACGTACACGACGACTTGGAACTCATTGTAACTGCGCTGATGGCGGTTGGAGACAGCGAATGACTTGCGGTTGCACTGGGAAGTGCGCGTGTACGAGCGAGTGCTTGACGCTGCTGCTGCTAGTGATCGGAGCTCTTGACAACTGCGAGGCTGATGATCGAGGATTCCAGTTCCACTCGAACACTCACACAGACCGACTCAGGCGGAAGAGAAAGCACACTACGCAGATGTCAATAGTATACGAAAACAAAGCTCTGTTTGTCTCACGATATAGGCGCTTGCTCGTCGTTTGAGCAACTCACATGATGACAATGAATATCGAGCCATAATGAAATCAAATCAACATTGTTGTTTGTGTGTCCCACGCACTTTAGATCATACATGAGGCAAATTCCAAAATGCCTTCTTATGTGGCAGCATTAGCCTCTTTGCAACAAATACAAGGTTTACTGTACTGCAAAGCAAAAAGCTCAGATCGCGACTGACCACTCTGTAAACAACACTCGAAAGCAACAAGCAGCAGCAGCATCCTCCCAGTCTTCTCTCACATCGACATCAACGACACCAGCATGTACGACTTCTGTCTCACGATCCCGGTACGTCCGTGCACGTATCGCGACCCCTCCTCTCTTTTCCCGCCTCGCACTACGCATAGCTGGTGCTGGTTTGCAACGATTGCGGGACGCCTATAATCGCATCGGGCGTTCTGGTGGTCCACCACATGCAGCAGCAGAAGCAACTGTGCTTGTGCTGTCGTTGCCACATACCTCCTTGACTAACACGATTACACTCGCAATTGCATCTGCGTGCGAACGACTCGCTGCTCTCGACAGTATGGCATGCTCCTCGGCATCGGCGGCCTCGTCGGCTACGTGAACACTGGCAGCGCAACGTCCGCGATCGCAGGCGGCGCGTCCGGCCTCTTCCTCACGTTCGTCGGCTACTGCAGCTACAACGAGTACAAGCAGACGCCCGTGACGTCGAAGCTCTGGCCCGCGCTCTCGCTCGGCGTCTCGGGCGTGCTCACGGGCGTCATGGGCATGCGCTTCGAGAAGACTGGCGCGTTCTTCCCCGCTGGCTTTGTCGCAGCCACGAGCGCAGCGATGTCGCTGTTCTACGTCGCAAAGCTCGTGTCGAACCCCAAGCCGCAGTACAAGAAGCGCAAGTAGATGCAACGCAGGCAGTGTCGTCCTCAAACAGTCCGCTGCGAGCATCAGTCACATCAATCGCGCAGTCTACTGCATGCAGCGAACAACAGCTTCAGACATTAGTACCACAACGTAGCTGCTCGACCCAGCAACTGACGTACCAATGCTGTGAAGTAACAATCGGAAGTAACAATTGCAATGCACTCGTACACGCATGTGCATCCGTGTGTGCGTGCTAGCATATAGAATAGCTGACTACCTGTGCGCAGCTGACTGTAGCTCGTACTACGCGATAGAGCGACCTCAAGCGGTCTATCTATCGCCGACCGGCAGCAACGAGTGCTTGCTGACGACGACTCACTGCACCAGCAGCGCGGTACTGCTTGGCAAACGCGACAATGTCGTGCAGTGCGTTCAAGAGCCAGTCGCGCTGCAGCGACGTCTTACACTGCAGATCCAGACTCCGCGTCGCCGTGACAAGCGACACGCACGCGCTCGGGTCGATTGCAAACTTGCGCGCTGCGCGCTTGAGCACAGCGGTATCGACCACTTCACGGACCACGAGCGCGTCAACGCACAAGAACTCGTCGCTCCGGTCGCCGTTCTTGCGGAGCCAGTGGAGCCGCGTCGGGTCGCTCGGGTCGTACCGGAGCTGCGTCGCATGCGGTTTGCCACGGCGGCCAAACTTGGTCATCGCCAAGTCGTTGACCGTCCCAGCTGCGAGTGTCAGTGTCAACGTCAAGTGGTGCTTCTTCGCTGCGAGCGCGCGCTGCTTCGTTGCGCGACTACCGAGTTCGCGCTGCACGTGGTGGCTCAAGTACGTCAGTTGCGGGTACAGCTGCTCTTTCGTCACGTCTTTCGCCGTGTACGCGGCGAGCAAGTGCTTGAGCGTCGCTTTCGCCCACGGCACGTCGTGCATGACGCTCTTGACGAACCGGAGCTGCCGCAGCATCACGCCGTGCTGCGTCGGACCGAGCGCGATCGTCGAGGCCATGCGGTTGTCGTAGTGGCGTGTTGGCCACACGACGACGCGCGCCGAATGTTTGCAGATCACGAGCTCTGGGACGCCGTCGCTTTTGCGCTCGCGCACGCGCACGACCATCTGCGACGATGTCGACGATGCTGACGATGGTGGGGACAATGTTGCCAGTGGCGAGGACGCTGAAGTACCAATAGCAGCGAGCGAGCCGCGGCGGCTACTGCTGGGCGTAGCGCCATACGCAGCAGCCGATGCGTCGTCGAGCGAGAGCGCAGTCTTCCACTTGGCTGGACTGCGGCTGCTTGAGGTCCGGTGCGTTGGGTAGCACGCAGCGCTCGTTGACTTGCGGCGCGCCGCCCAACGCGTCGTCGGTGTCGCTGGTTTGCCAGGTGAAGGCGGCGCGACTGCGTCGTCAATCTCTTCCTCACCATCGCCTTCGGTTGTCGTTGTGACGGCGATGCGCTTCGCAGGACTGCGCTTCATCGTGAACGACTTGCGCCGCAGCGGCACGGCCGTCGCAATCGCAGCGCTCGAGCTAAAGCGACGGCGCTGGAGACTCGCAAGCCGCGCTGGCGAGTGAGCCGTCGACGCGTCGCGCTTGGCTTCGAGGTCGTCGACGTCGCAGTCGTAGCCGTCGCTGCTGCCGAGATCGACTTCAGGGAACTGGAACTTGAGCCGCGAACCCCGTGGTGCGCTCGGTTTCGTGACGGTATTAGTACCAGCATTGTTGCCACCACTGCCGCGCGGTGGCTTGGGCTCGTGCACGCTCTTGCGCATTGGCTCGGCGACTGTGAGCGACAGCAGCGCGTGTGGCAGCTTGCCATTGTTGCCACTGGTGCCTGGGGGTCGCAAGTGGACAAACAGCGGCGCGACCTGAGCAGCAGCGTCCTTGGTGCTGCTGTCGAGCGGAACGACACTCGCGCCTCTGCTGCGTAATGGCGTCACGTGGTCGTCACCGCTCAGTGCCGACTCGTTGTGTCCACCGTCGTCGCTCACGGGCTCTTCCTCGGTCTGGTTCGAGTCGTCGTCATTGCTGCTACTGCTACTGCTGCTGCTGCTCCGACTGCTGCGGTCGTCGCTACTACCAACGTCGTCGCTAATGTCGCTCAGCACGAGTTGCTCTTGCTGCTGCTCGTCCTCGGACAGCGCCGGCTCGTCTTCGTAGCCGTGGACTTCGCGGAGCAACACGACGAGCTTTTGGAGCTGTGCGTCACAGAGTGCACTACCGTCACATACACAAGACACAAGAATAATATATGGAGTCGCTCGATGTGTGAGACCATGATCCGCAACGAACCACACACATAGAGCTACAATAGCAAACACAAACAGCCTGTAGTGACGAGACGCACTCTTTGCCGTGCGACGACCGACGTAGCGTCTCGGATTGCGTCTGGATCTTCGAGACTGAGATCTTGTATCGACGACACGCACTCTCGAGTTCGTCGTTCTGCGTCTCGAGCTGCGCAATGTGGTGCGCCGTGCCGCGGAGCTCGCGCTTCGCAGCGCCAACGAGCTCGAGCAGTCGGTGCTCGGTCGCGCCGCTTGGAAAGACACCGCTGTGCGCTGCGCTCTCGAGCGTCTGCAAAAGGTAGTCGATCGCTGGGAACATACTAGTCGCAACGCGTGGTTGTGGCAGCGGCGATTGCTGCTTTGCATCGCTGCTCTTGCTCGCGGCGATGTCTCGCTGCACGGCCGCAGTGCTCGCCATAGCGCCACTGCCGCTAGCGTTGTTCCCATTGCGCTCGCGCGTGCGCGGCGTCGCAATCCGGCGCGCAGACGCAACAGCCGATGACTGCTGTGGCGCAGGCGTCGGTGGCGGCAGTCTCGGTGGTGCAAACCTCGACGTCATTATACGACCGTTTAATGCGTCGTGTGAGCGTGTGTGGCGTCGAGAGCTGCGTGTGTGGTGGTGTTGCGTGATGGACGAAACCGAGAGTGAGCTATTGGTCGTAGTAGTCGGCAGAGCAGCACGTTGCCTCTGTGACACCGAGCCGCCTTCAACACGAGGTACATCCCACTTGTCCTAAAGTAGGGTGAAGCTGCTGGACTGTAGCTGCGACGATGCAAATAACCGAAATAACTGCTTTACACAGTCGCACTTTCTCGTTTTTAGGATATGTGTCCTAAAGTAGGTTGAAATGTAGCTGCAGCTGTATAAAAGTACAAATACATCGACGACAAGCGACAAGCGACACGAACATACAGCAAGCGTTGCAAACGACTGGATTCAAGCGAGTCACCTGCGTGACAAGAGCTGCTCGCTATGAGCTGCGCAGTGTCACCTACGTGTCAACGCTGCCAGCCATCTTTCTATACGAGACCGAGGCATCTCTGCAGCCAACGGCAATGGCGTCTGTAGCTTCTTGTCCTATATATGGCGTCGCAACGACGTCCTTATGCAGCGGCTTTCTTCTTCGGTGGGCCGCGCGGGAGCTTCGTGCCAAGCGCACGCTCGAGCTTCGCAATGATACCGCCATTTGGGATCGCTTTGCCAGATTCGTACTCGGCAATGACCTGCGGCTTCTCGTTGATCGCTGTCCCGAGCTGCTTCTGCGTCATCTTCTTGTCCGTGCGCGCTTTGATAAGTGCCTGCGAGAGACTGCGGTCGACGACGTTGTGCTTGAACGTCTCGGTGTCCTCCTCGAGCTTGCGCATGTTGACGTTCGCTGCCGAGTGCGAGCTTTTGTTCGTGCCCGCAAGGTCTATACGTATAGGCAGCATGTCAGTTTCTGCTTGCAGTGCTTACGACCTATATTAGTCGACAGACACGTACGTTTGGCCTCGGCGATGACGTTGCCCTGGCGACGTGCAGCATTGAGCTGCTGGTTCTTCGCAGCGCCGGTTGCAGGGCCTTTGCTGCCCCAGCCTGCTGTGTCCCAATCCTGTCCTTGCACGAAGCTCATAGTTGTGTCTGTAGTGAGCGAGGTCGGAAGAGCTGCTTGCTTGTTTGCTTGTTTGCTGTGCGACGCAAAGGGAGAATTTGCAAATGAACGCAAAATGACATCGCATGTTGCTTTGTTATTCGAGAATATGCGAGTGCATCTACGCGTGCGAATTATGTACTGACTCAATAGCGGTAGATTCTCGCTCTTCTACATATCTGTTTTTACACAACAAGATTTTGTGTGTCCTTCACTCACAACGATACTTTCAACCCTCCAATCCAACATGTCTCTCAGCTGTAGAGTGGAAACGATCACAGCATTTGTATGGACATATTCCCAGTACTTTCTCATCAAACGTTCGAGAAAGTATCGATTCAGCTACAGGCAAACTTTCGCACGTGCAATCCTCCGAAATTGCGAAGAGCAGCAACCAGCAGCCAAAATCCTCCTCGAACCAACTCGAGACCAAACGCGCAGGCAGCAGCAACAGGCACGAGCAGCAAGCAGCCATGGTGAAGACTGCCGGCCCCGACCTCAAGCGCTACATGGACAAGCGTCTGAGCCTCAAGCTCAATGGCAACCGCAAGGTCACGGGCGTCCTGCGCGGCTTTGACCAGTTCATGAACGTCACGCTCGACGAGACCGTCGAAGAGGTCTCGGCGACTGAATCGAACCGCATCGGCATGGTGGTACGTGCTGCTTGCTGTGCACATGCAATGGCTATACACAGCGAGTGTACGCAGTGCGCAAAGCGCCACTGCAACTGTTCTAACAGTTCGCTCGCTCCTGCGTGCTGTTCATCGCATACATTGCTTGCTACTTACTCCAGGTCATTCGCGGCAACAGCATCGTCCAGTTTGAGTGCTTAGAGCGTATGTAAGCGCGTGCGAACGTCACGGTCGAGTCGATGCTGACACGAGCGCGCGCGTCCTCGGCTTCGCTTTATCGCTCTATCGTATGTCCGACTGCACGTACAAACGCTGGCACATCGATGCGGACGGACGTGTGCGTCGAGGTGCCAGTAGCAGCAGCAGCAGCACGAGCACGAGCAACGATACGCACATTACGGAGCGACCGCACGAGCGAATGCATGCCTATCTTTCCGTACTACTGATTCGTAGCGATGAGCGTGTATGCGTGGTTGAGTGCAAGCACTTGGATGTGCACAGGAGCTAGCCACTGCTTCGCACGCTGTCGTTTTAGTCTGGACGCCCATCGGCAGCGCTGAGCAGTGTGCAGCCTACTAGTAGAGTTGATGCATATGGTGCAGTGTTGCATTGGCCATCGTCGATCGCACCATGCTCGAGTCCATCGCTCTACGACACTAACGCGATGCACGTCGCGCCAATGTAGATCGACTTGGCTCTGTCGATAGCGACGCATGTGCATCCCATGTGCTCGTTCTACCAGTGCGCGCATGCCACACAGCGACTGACGATCACCACACACACATGACCGATCGCACCCGCAACACACAGAGTCACTGGAACACAAGACACACTGGCGCAACGTCATAATCTACGATATATACGAGCTCATCAACCCTAGAAGCGACCACCGCGACCACCACCGCGACCCCCACCGCGGCC
>JAADWX010000705.1:0-15821 GCA_023336405.1 Globisporangium echinulatum | reverse complement strand
GTTTTCGTTTTTTCCACTTTTCTCGGCCTACAGCGCGTTTCAGAGCCTTTCATTGTGCTCGCACACTTAAGCCAAAAAGCCGTGCGTGAGACACATTCAGTAACCCAAACCTCAATCGGTTAAACGTAATCAAAACTGCTCGCTTTGCAAAAATGATTCAATCAGGCCAAAACCTTTCATACTTGATTGTATCAGGTTTACGCCTAGTTGTCCGAATGTGTCCACCAAAAATACCTTGTCCGCTAGGTCACGGTATGGAATCTTGATTGGGTGGAGTTTGACATTGCTGAGAAAAGGCTCTCGGCGGATGGTCAATTAATGAATATGCAAGACTGCTTTGATCGCGACCAACGTACCAAAGTAAAGTCGCTGCGCGTTGGTCTCTTTGCAGAAGCGCACGAACAATTCTGCTCTTTCCGTCGACGTCCTTGACACCTTCATTATTGCAGTTATTTTCTCACACATGCATGACATGGAGTACCACGAAATCGCATAGCACGAGCTTCTACATTTAGCACCGTGGATGAGAGCCCGCATCGGCACCTGCTGTTGGAGAAGGAGGGTTATGGGTGCCGTGTGCACCACCAACGGAGTAGCATTGCGATTTCACGCCATTGGCTGACCAGGTTCTTCGTGCGCCGACACCTGCATACATTGATCGAAGTCACCATATGCATCACTGTACAACGTGATGCAACTACATCAGTCAGACTCCACTCCTGCACACATGCTACTATGTGTACCTTGAATCGACGACATAGCCGATGTCCAGAGTGAACCAGTGCTGAACGTTGAACGTCTGATTACCTACATGATCAAAGATACAATCGCAGCACATTTAGGACAACAGCGTCAGCGATCAATTGTGCAAAAACGAGGTGTATTGAACAATCTCATTGTCAACTACACTATGCGCGTACACAGCGGCGACATACAGTTGCGACATGCAATACACACCTGCTTCGCGCCACGACGCTCATGCACGAACGTTCACTCGCACACACGCTCGTTCGCTGCTGCTGGGCGCTGTGTCGTGAAAGCCACCGCAATCTAATGCCACCGCGTGTGTTTATTGTGGTTGGGAGTTCGAGTAGTTGGTTTGTCGGGTGGAGTCGGGTGGCCGTCCAATTATTTTTTTCAGTTGTTTTGGTTTCTGAACAGTCCGTTATGGATAGTTAAGTAAACCTATAAGTTGATGTTTTGATGCTTGGATAGTTTGTAGTAACCAATTATATATTCTTTCTTAGTTTTGAACTAGTAAATGCAAAAATGATTCGCTCATTTTATTGTGGCAACTTTGGTTCTGTGAAATACCACCCCATTCCAATTCAACAGTCCTAATTGTACTTTTTGATTGTTTAAATCTCAATTTATTGTAATGAAGACAGATGGATGAAAGCCACGTTTGGTGCGAGATCGCGAAAATTTAAATGATGTTTCGATCTGCCAAGTTATTGCACATTATGCCAAACGCTGTTGCTCTGTTATGGTTTTTACAACCCGAACGTACGCCTTTGCAGTTTTTAAAAATGTAAGTCGACGTGACAAATGAGGAGAGACGAGCTTTGTATAGTGAAAACGAGAAATGTTTGGACTCTTAATTTGGAACACAAGCGAAAGTGTGTTAGGTCTTTTGTTTTGCAACGAAGTTGAACGCGGTTGTGCGTTTGTTACTAATATTAGTTCATTCGATCAGGACCACACTTTTATGTCTAACATTTGTCAGTTACGTTTTATTGTCTCCATTAAATTCGTTTGTAAGGCAACCTATATTTCTACCATATACAATTACCATAAACATACAGTCTATTTCTGGTTAACAACAATTGTAGTCTTCAACCGACTCGAACTGTGCAAAAGCGCACAATCACATTTGCGATGGCGCTCTGCACCGCGATTACCCACACTGGCGCGCGCTGCGCGTCGCCCGCCGCATCGGGTGGCAACGGCGACGTGTGTGCGCACCACGCGCGCATGGCGCGACTCATGGCGCTCGCACCGAAAGCTACTTCGACTGCGTCAGCCGGCTCGCCGTCGTCGCTGTCGCCGCCGCCACAGCAACAACAACAGCCAGCACTCGAGCTCTCAGTAGTTCAGAGGAGCCTCGCAGCAGCTGCAGCAGCAGTTGCACAGACGTCGCCATCGCCTGCTATGACAGCTGCATCAAGCCGCCCGAGCTCGCGAGCGCCGTCCACAGACTCAATCGCGAGTCTATCGCCGACATCGGCAGCCAACCACGCGCTCACGATGCTTCCAGGCGAGGGTGTCCTCGCAGCAGTGAGCTGTTCGTTCCAGTTCCCGGCCGCCGTGGCGCTACCAGCGCTACCAGGTACACTCTTGATCACAAACTACCGCCTGCGCTTCGAGCCGATGAACGCTGCTCTGCGGTCGCCAGGCCATTTCCACCGACTGCTCGACGATGCGCTCGTCGGCATCCCGCGCGCGTGCGTCGGGAAGCTCGCGTACCCACAGGCTGCGTCAGCAACGCGGTCCAAGTTTGACAGCGCCGTGCCGACGCAGCTCGTCGTCAAGTTCAAAGACCTGCGCGCGTGGTCGCTCGGCGGCGACATCGCCACGCTCATGCTCACGCTCAACCGCCACGTGTTTGTCGACTCGCCACTGAGTCTCTTTGCGTTCGCTACACCCAATGTCTCGGTCGCCCATCAGCGCGGCCACGAGCTCTACGATGTTTTTGCTGACTTTGCGCGCATGGGCGTCGACCTCCACAACCACGCAAGTGTGCGCGTCACGGACGTGAACCGCTCATACGCCATGTGTCCAACGTACGCGCCACTACTCGTCGTTCCGGCTGCTGTGACCGACGCCGAAGTGCAGAGTGTCGCAGCATTTCGCTCAAAGCGCCGGCTCCCGATCTGCTCGTTTGTCCACGCGCGCAACGGCGCGAGCATCTGGCGCTGCGCACAGCCAAAGCGCGGGATCCTGAACGCACAGAGCGCAGCTGACGACCGGTACCTCGCAAGTCTCGATGGCTCGACGCGACAACATCAACAAGCCAAACGCGTGTGGATCGCCGACTGCCGCCCTGAGCTCAACGCGCGCGTGAACTCACTCACCGGTGGCGGCACTGAGAGCACGAACCACGCGCATGCAACCGTGAGCTTCCTCAACATTGCCAACATCCACGCGATGCGCGAGAGTCTTGAAGCTGTGCGGAGCCTCGTGGCGACTGGGAACGCCGACCTCGACTTTGCGTGGAGCGCACGCGTCGAAGAGACCAAGTGGCTCGCGCACGTACGGCGTGTGCTGTCGGCCGCGCTCCAGGTCGCCGATGCGGTCGAGAATCGTGCAACAACGGTCCTCGTGCACTGCAGCGATGGCTGGGATCGCACGGGCCAGCTCTGCGCGCTCGCGCAGCTCTTGCTCGACCCGCACTACCGCACGATCCCAGGCTTTTGCGCGCTCGTCGACAAGGAGTGGCTCCGCGTCGGCCACAAGTTCCACGACCGCGTCGGCCCGGGTCGGAGCGAGCACGACGAGCAGTCACCCGTGTTTCTCCAGTTCCTCGACTGCGTCTGGCAGCTTTTGCAGCAGTTCCCGACGCACTTTGAATTCAGCGCTGCGCTGCTCAAGACTATTGGCGACGCTCTGTTTGCTGCGCGGTTCGGTACGTTTGTCGGCAACTGCGACCGCGAGCGCGTGGGTTGGCGCGTCGCGACGCGGACGCTGTCGCTCTGGACGCACGTGCTCGAGCACAAGGCCGCGTTCGTAAACCCGTTCTATCGTCCTGCATTGTCACAGACTGACCGCGTCTTGCTGCCGCCCGTGTCGGCCGTGCTGCGGAGCGTCACGCTCTGGACCGCGTTCTACTTTCGCAGCGCGACGCTGCCTGCGTTTGTAGTCGGCAACGCCGTGCCGCCGCGCTTTGGGACAAGTGCGACTGCAACTGCAAAGACAAGCCATGAAGACCTCGAGGCTGCCATGGCAGCAGCGCTCCAGCGCATCCAAGTGCTCGAAGACGAACTGCGGGACGCACGCAGCAGCAATAGCAGTCGCTCAGTCAATTCGCCATCATCGAGTCTGTCGCTAGCGCCACAGACTGTGCAGAGTGCATCGACTGTTGTGCTGCCACCTGCACCGCCTGCTGTGAGCAGCACCAACACGAGCAGCGCGTTTGCAGCAACTCAACCATCGTCATCATTATCCAGCGTCAGTAGCTCGCTGTCGACATCGCAGCAGCAGCAATCGCTACGACCAGCGATATCGACGACAATGGCGACGTGGACGTGTGCGCTCTGTACTAAGACGAATGCACGCGAGGCGCTCAAGTGCGTCGTATGCGGTCGCCCGCCGCCGTCTGTGTAGCACAATGTGCGCGTCTGCTTCGACCCACTACTTCAACAACACTCGTCAGGTTACGCCTTCCTCAGTGAGTGCAACTTGGATTGTCGTGCCTGTCGCAGCCATAACAAATCGATGTTGCATGTCACCCCGCAAATGAATCGATCGACCTCACCCAAGCATCCCTTTCAGCCTGTATGTGTGTGTGTGTCATGACGGGTGCAGATCAGCATATGTGCTCGGATGCCGAATGGCAACGCGATCGCACCTCGATTAAGGTACGCTTACTATATCGTTATGCAAAGATCTCACTAGGTCAATCCTGATCGATTTTATGATGGCATGCAAAATTAAGAAAATGTGAATATGAATTTTATGCACCACATCGAATTATTTGGATTTTGCGTCATCAGACGCAGCGCAGCATCTGAGTACAACGCCACATGTGCACAAGCATCTGGTTCGCTACCTACGCTTGTGAGTGCCTCCATGTGGTCGCTTAACGACCACGTGATGGCATGGCAAACGTGGTGCTGGCAGTGGCGAGTCGATTCGGACAATCTGGGCGATCGATCCGACACTGAGGTGGTAGGAGTCTATCAAGTCAGCGATCCCCTGTTTGGACGGTTGCAACGTTTCTCTGTTTGGACGGACTGAACTACAGAATTGCGTATCATTTCACATTCGAACGATGTGCAGTACTGGATGTCGAGCATGAGCGGAAAGTGGCCGCAACAGTGGCTCGGTGGATTCGCACGAGCAGACGTGACGTGCAAACATTTCAGTGCAAGACAGCACTAAAAATTTGTATACTGCGACTACCAGTTCATTTTGACGAACGAGCACAGATTTGTATTAAAATTGATGATAATCTGGTAATTCAGTACTGGCTACTAGTTATTTATCCGTCAAATCATTTTTGTGTAAGTGAGTACTGTTATTACTCATTACGACAGCTAGAATGTATGTTGCCGAGTCACGACTCGAGTGTCGGTCTGCGAAATGATTGGTTAAGTCTCCCGTTTCTGAAAATCAGGCAGATTCATTTTTCGTATGCACTGTCCATCAGCAGAAAAATGCGCGACTTGCATCGAGACTGACTCGCAGCAGCGTCAAATCGCTGATCGCCTGCCATCTGTGCTTTGTCTTGCTGGCCTCGCGCGCATAGAGCAACACGCCACCAACAGAACAAGACAGAAGAAGACACGAGCGAGCTAGCGAGCAGCTCTTCACACACACACACACCACACACACTGGCCACGATTGGGACCATCATGTCGAGCACGATGACGATCAGCAGGAAGCGCAAGGCGCCAACAAGTGGCGACAGCTTCAACGCCCAGCGCCCGGCCGAGAAGAAGCAAAAAGCCACGGTCGGCATCGCTACGGACCGTGGCGGCAAAGCAAACCAAGAGGTACGTGCAACGTTCCGTGATACACGATCCATGGGACGCGATGCACGAATCGCCTATCGATTGGACTTGACACGCTGCTAACTCTCGTGTGTGATGCATTGCGAACGAACGCTAGGACGTCTATGTGATCGGTGGCACGTGTCCGGACCGCTTGACGCTCAACGGGTACTCGAGCACGATGGGTGGCTGCTTTGGCGTGTTTGACGGCCACGGCGGCGACCGCGCGTCGCGCTACTGCGCCGAGCACGTCTTCCCGAAGATCGAGACCGAGATCACAGCGCACCACGCGAGCGTCGACGATGCAATCACGAGCGCCGTGCACGCAGTCGACGCCGAGTTTTGCACAATCGCGCGGCGCATGTCGCAGCCCGACCTCGAGCACCGCGCCGCGGCGTTCCAGCGCAATGTACCACCAGGTCGCACGTTTCGGTCGTTTGGCATGGAGGACGGCTCGACGTGCCTCATTGCAGTCATCCGCGACGGCGTCGTGCACGTTGGCAACGTCGGTGACTCGCGCGCGATCATTTGCACGCGCAAGGGCAAGTGCGTCTCAATGTCGGACGGTGCGTCGTTGCGTTGTATTGAGACTTGTATACGATCGTGTGTACGATCGTATGAACGTACCTAGTGCCTTGCCCATCGTACTGACGTCCTCGATGATGTTGTTTGGTGTGTTGTTGTTGTTTTGTTGCGACATCAACAGACCAAAAGCCAAGTCGCAAGGACGAGCGCGCGCGGCTCGAAGCAAAAGGCGCGCATGTGACGGGCTCGCCGGGCTTTCTGTACTACGTCTGGCCGATCAACAAGCTCATTGACGTGCCGCGCGTGAATGGCGCGCTCGCCATGTCGCGATCAATCGGCGACTTGTCGCTCAAGCCCTGGATCACGTGCGACCCCGAGATCACGACGCACGCGCTCACGCCGGACGACCAGTTCCTCATCATGGCGACCGACGGACTCTGGGACGTCGTCTCGAGCAAAGCTGCTGCGAAGGTCGCCGCACGGTTCGACGATCCGCAAAAGGCTGCCGACGCGCTCGTTGCGCTTGCGCTTGCAAAGAAGACGTTTGACAACATCACCGTCGTTGTCGTCGACGTCTCGTGCTTTGCAAACGCGTGCAACGACAACGAGAGCTCTGTGTCACAGCCGCTGTCGCAGCAGCTCCAGCCGCAGTACCCAGCGCGACTCGAAGCGATTGCAGACGAGTGAGTAGTAGTTCGAGAGAGAGAGAGAGTCGTTAATGTCCAGTCATACACAATGATACATTTCGTGATGCAGAGATCGATATGATGGTCATGCATGCATCGCGACCAAGTCGTCTGCTGCTGGTGTCGTGACGTCATAACCACTTGGCAGCCAGCTCATTCAATCGAGATCTGATCTTGCTGGCTGACAATCAATGTTCGCAATGTCACTATAACGAGGAAAGTGACACCCTTTCGGAATGCGTTTCTATTTTTAGCTTGTTGCTTGCCAAGTTCTCCCACATCTGCAAAACGTCACAGCACGACAAGGGACCGCCCACTTGCTGCTGCTGCTGCTGCCTGCTGGTGCCGTCGCTACCAGACGACGACCAGCGCTTCAAGGTGAGCGTCTGCGACCAAGCGCACGAGCCACTTTCGCTTGACGCACGCTTACCCGCGTATCGCGCTTATCGACCACACTGCGTCAAGCGCTGCAGTGCGTGCAAGAGCGCGAGACAACCACACATACGTCCAACTAAACGCCTGGCGACGACGCGTGAGAACGCGAGTGCGACGACGACAACGACGACCAGCATCTTTACATAGCAATGCCTGCGCTCGTACTCTTTGGTCGACGCTCGCGCATCGGCAGCGATGATCTGTACTGCCCCGCGCTGCTGCTCCTCGCGTGGCAGCTGCCGCTGCTGTGCGTGTCGCTCGGCTACCTCGCGTTCTGGCGCCGGTGCACGAGCATGCAGCTCAACGTGAGCGGCGTGCCGTTCTGGTTCTTGCTCGGCGCCGTGCCGCTCCATGGCTTCATGGCGTGCATCTACCTCTTGGTCGTACGCGTGTCGTCGAAAGGCACGATCGTCGAGCACGAGCGCCGCATGCTCATGCCGCGCGTGCTGCAGATGCTCATTGTCTGGTCGGGCGTCATGTTTGCGTACGGCGTCGCGGGCCTTGTGTTCTGGTACCACACCGACATGTGCTACCCCGACTCGAACTACGTGCTGGTACGTTTGTGTATATGTTTAGTTGTCAACGTGTTAATAAGCTTGCTGCAACATCTAACATGTGTTGCTGCAACATATAAATATGTATTATATCTATATTAGGCGCTTGCAGCGTGTATGGTGACAGAAGTGAGCTTTACGTTCACGCTCGGGTTCTGCATCCTCGGCGGCGCACCGCTGCTCGAGCTCGAGGACGTCGCAGTCGATCCCTACGGTAACCCGCTTGACGCTGAGCACACGTCGTTATTGGATGGTATTGTTCCTGCAGCCCTTCTGTCGCTTGCTGGTGTTGTTGTATACATACGTTTGTGCGGGTGCCAAGTGGTGTCAACGTGCACAGATTGTGCAGACCAACGTCTAAACGGTTTATATGTTTAATACGTTGCCTATCCAGACATCGACCGGTCGATCCCCAATTCCGATGTGTACGTCCCGCACACGCTCCGGTGGGAGAAGCGGTGCAACCGCTGCTGCGCGTGCCTCCGGTGCTTCACGTGCAACCTCTTTGGCGGCGCTGGCACGCAGCACGACTCGATGTCGGTCGTTGCGAACGTCATTGCGCGGCTGTTCTACGGCAGTCCAGACCTCGTGATCTCGGACATTGTCGCTGGCTTTATCTTGTTGGCAGCCGTACAGGCGCACGAAGAGTCGATCGAAGCGAGCGCGTGCGACGGCGACTGCGACGCTGGCGAAGCTGAGGAGACGCTCAGTGCGATCCGCGCGCGCGTCCGCGGCGCTGGTGGTGCAACGAACGCAGCCAAGATGCTGCAGACGCCGCAGTCTCAGCCGCCACGGCCAGTTGTGTCGGCGTCACAACTCTCGTCGCTCGAGGCCGAGGCGGCAAACAGCTATGTTGCGATCGCAATGCCGTCGCCTGCGCTGGCAGCAAATGACCTGTCGACAGCACCGCATGTCCATGTTGACGTTGACGTCGGCGTCCCACAGCGCGACGACGAGCTCGACGAGAGCGTCGTCGAGCTCGCGCACTATTCCAAGTACGCAATTGGCATCTACGGCTGGATGCTCTACGTCTGGTCGCACCCATGGACCGGGACGTTCCGCCTCGCGTTCACGTGTCTGAAGCGGACGGTGCCGTACATCCACGGCGACAACGTGTTCCACCTCGGACAGACTGCATTGCAGCTCGAAACGGGCGTGCGTGTTCAGGACATTGTGTACGCGAGCTTTTACAACTCGGTGTATCGACCGGCGTTCTGCGTCGTGCTCGACCATGCGAAGCAGCAAGTTGTCGTTGCGATCCGCGGCACGCTCTCGCTCGAGGACTGCCTCACGGACGCGATCGCGTACGGCATGACGCTCGACGGCCTCGCGACGCGCTGGGGCTCCGACAGCACTGGCGAGCACGCGCACCAGGGCTTTTTACATTGCGCCGAAGCCGTGATGGTCGAGCTCGATCGTCTCGGCGTGCTCGAGATGCTCTTTGACCCGCACGCGAGCACGGCGACGGTCGCGAGCAACGAGCTCAACGCGTGTGCGCGCGGCGCGTACTGCAGCTATGGGCTTACGCTCACGGGCCACTCGCTTGGCGCTGGCACTGCGATCCTGCTTGCGATCATGCTCAAACCCAAGTACCCGAACCTCCGGTGCCTCGCGTACAGTCCGCCGGGCTGCACGCTTTCACCAGGCCTTGCGTCACGCTGCGCGTCGTTTGTGACGTCGGTCGTCGTTGGTCACGACATTGTTGCGCGGTCGTCGCTCACGTCGGCCGAAGAGCTGCGTGACCAAGTGATCGACCTCATCAGTCGGAGCAAAGTCGGCAAGTCGGCGATTTTGCGCCAGGTCGTTGCGTGGCGCCGGCCGGACGAGCTCCTGTTTGACGCGCCACAGGCTGCGCACAGCACGTTTGGCCGCGAGCTCGCCAACTACCGCACGATGCTCGCGCGCATCCAAGCGCACGAGCCGATCCACAAGCTTACGATCCCCGGGAAGCTCATCCACGTGCGGCGCGCGGCCGACACGCGCCGCGCCTCGGGCGGCTGCTGGGTCTGCTGCCGTCGCGGCGGTGGCGTGTGCTGCACCGAGCGCACGAACTACGACTGCGCGTGGTCGAGCGCCGAGACGTTCCAGACGATCCGCATTGCGCGCACGATGCTCGACGACCACTTCCCCGACAAGGTTCATCACGTACTGCAGGACTGCGCGCAGCGCATTCGGCCGCGCGAGAGCTGCATGGGCTGAGGTAGCAGCGACCCGAGTAGACTCATACACATACACTCAACCACCTGCATACACAGTATTATCCGTGTAATTCGGTCGTCTTTGTCTGCACTATACGAAGTTGTGAGTCGGGAGCTACGCCACTACGAGCAGATTCGCGAACTGTCGACTTGAAAGCGTCAAAGGGGAGACTGACGCTACTGTCAGGAACTGGATGAAGAAGTACATGCATAAGCAGGAGCCACAAGCTGCCGTGAGGCGCAGCGATGTGGACAAGCGAGCGAGCGCCGATGCTATCGTCTACTGGATCGTCAGCGACGCCGCAAAGACGCACAGCAAAATGCTCTGGAGCATGAGCAACGTCGTGCTCGCGATCTTCGTCGCGCTGCTCTTGATCGAGCTCGTCGTGTTTGTCGTGTTTGTCATCGGCGCAGTCGTCGCAGCGGCCGGCGTGCCACCGACTTTCATCGGCACGCTCAGCAGCGTGCACTTGGTCGGCTTCGGCGTCTGCGTCGAGCTGCCAAAGTACATTGTGCTGTACGAGTTCGTCGACCACTCGCACATCATGGTCTCTTGGATCGCGACGCCAGTCGTTGACGTCGACGTCGTTGTGGCTCCGATGAAGTCTTGCGCCACCGAGACACCTGCGACCGATCGCAGCTCGCCGACTTCGACTTGCAACGACCCCGAGCCCGCGACGCGAAAGTCTGCGTTCGCAACATACACGGCACTGTTGTTCGCGAGCACAAAGACGTTGCCCGAGCCATTGAGAAAGATCGTGAGGGCGTCGATTGGGAACGTGACGTTCAGGTCCGCGAGCGAACCTGCCGACGTCGAGCCGTTCGCTGCGGTCTTTGTGATCTTGGTCACCTCGACACTCGGCGCGAGGTTCACGATGACCGTCGTGTTGGCGTTGTTGCTGCTGCTTGCCTTCGGCGCAATAGCGAGTGTCGCTTGCTGGCTCGCAGTGTCGTCGAACGCTGCTGTCACATCGATGTCGCCGGCTCGCACTTCGACCGTGCCGACAGATCCGTCGGGGAGCAAGTCGCTGTCCACGCGGTTGACGAACGCGAACCCTTCTCCTGAGATCGCGACACTGAACGTGATCTTGTCCTGGCTCGCGCTACTCGCAGTCGGCGAGATGACCGTCCACGTCGCGCGCACGACGCTGAGGGCCGCGCTTCGGTTCACTGCGCGCGCTGCATCTAGCACCGTGAACGTCGGCTCGCTTTGCGCTAGCAACGCGCGAGTACTTCCGAACGAGTAGTCCGCTTTCGTCCTCGAGAAGAGCACGTTGTCGCCGATCACGACGTCCGCCCAGCCGTTCGCGATCACCTTCTTCAGCGCTGTCTTGCGCATCACAACGAGTTCCGTGAGCAGCGCTGCGTTCGTGTCGCTCGACTTGGCGGCCGATGCACCCGCGTGCGAGACCGCGAGTTTCGCACCGCGCATTGCGCGCTTGCTAGTGACCGCGACCGAGTCGACGAACGCCGCAGTCGCGCCAAACACCTTCACAGACGCAAGCTGCTTCGGTGCGCTCGATGGTGCCAAAGCATACGAGACGAATACTTGCCCGGGCAGGTCGAGCGCGAGCGTCTCGAGTGCAGCGATCGAGCCGTCAGTGTCGGGGTTGATTGTCCACTGCTTGGAGTACGCCTGGTTTGCGAGTGCAGGGTTGCTCTCCTGCGTCGCAGTGCCCGGTGCGATGACGAAGCTCGGCGTCGCCGTCGCTGCAGTGACGAGCTGCACACCCGCAGAGACGAACTGCTGGAGCGCAAGGAGCAGCAAACCTTTGCTGCCGAGTCGAAGCATCGTGCGTTGTGGCGTGATGCAGAGGCGATTGAGGAATGAGCGGTGAAGCGACGTGCTCGCACACTTTGAATCCCGACAGTTGAACGACCGCGTCTGTTGGCGTCCCTCAAAATGATAAATCTTATTCAACCGTGTTTGTTGATGATAGATAGTATGTTTAAAGCTGAGTATTCTGATACTGTAACCCACTGGCAATATCAGAAACGACCAATTAATGGCTGATTGACGAATGAAACCAACAGCACAATTTCACGCGAATACCGTGTTGAAAGAAACTAATGTATAGATAACTGTCCCATCCTGATTCGTGCAGTCTGTTGTACAATAACAGATTTGAAAATGTAATTGCCTTTGCGAGCACATTGTCAACGACAGCTCATCGACGATGTAAGAAGGAATTCATAATTCCACCTGGTCTGGTCAATATCAAAACGGTGCGATTCGCTTCAAATTTAACTATCGTACGTTCAGATAACACAAAACTTATATTCGATAAGGTCAAAAAGGTGCAGTTAACATTCAAAATCTTACGACCAACGCGGTTCGATTAGCTTCAAAGTGTTCTATATTACGTCCAAATAACATGAACTTAAATTCGATAAGGTTTAAATACACTCGCTCAGGTTCAATTCCTGCGCTTCTGGCATGTACTACATATACAATGGGTGCATTAAGATATTTCTCCCTAACCACCACAACAGCAATTGCGTACTTAAGTTATATTCACCAAATATCTGTGGTTGATAACTACTGATACCTACCGCGCTTGCTCCCTATTAATTTCTATTGTGCTTCTGTCCTTTGTCTTGCTGCCGTCTGTGTCTCTCTCGCAATCAAATGCAAATCAACACCGACGAGGTTCGAAAGGAGGCGCAGGTCTTCGTCGTCGAGCAGCTTTGAGATCATGTCTCTTGTTGTGTCATCGAGGAAGAGGTCAGACGCTTGGTAATTGATCGTAAAAAACCCTCCAAACAGCATTCCTGCGTGATAATATTTTAGACGCGTGCTAAAGGTGGCCATAGGTGCATGTACAGCGACGACACCCACATACTCGGTAAGCTAATTAAGTTGCCGGCTAGAGATAATACATCGACGATTTGGCGAACGGATTTGCCAAAGATGCGAGCGTGCAAACTGTGTTTTAGCGTGGCCTTGACTGTTAGGGTTGAGTTGGATGAGCACAGCGCTTGGGTTTCGACCAAATTTGGACCAGGATCAGATTTTACATCGTCTATAACCGGCCGATTGCAAGCGTATCCACCAGAGAGGGTCGTCAGTTCACATTCAGACATGACCACAGAAATTATTCCGTCCATGGTCACGTCGTCGATCTCGTCAGATTACTGACTGTGCATCTGCGACAGCTGTGTTTAGAGCAGACCGTCATCTGGCGCCTTTGACGCGTCGACGCGTACACACTTATGCTGGCGATCACCGCATTATTGGTTCAAAATAAATGTGAGGTACTCGTCGAACTCGCCGTCGTTTATTGTATTGGCGATAGAGAGAGAGCGCGCATGGCGTCGTTGTGTCTGTCGTTTCCACTCCATCACTAAATATTTGAGGCAATACACACTTTGCTAGTGCCGCATCTCTACCTGAGTAAAGGTCCAACACTGTGGTCAGAATATGTGTTATATTTGATGCTGGGTTGGTTGTGTATTAGACTTGTACTGCTACAATGCGCAGAGATTGATTTACCGTGCTTCAATTCACACACCAACCGTTGACTGGTGTTTGCTGTGCTGTACGCCATTGCATGATGGCACGGTATTTTTCTGCGCTCACTTAGTGATGGCGGCCGTGAGCAATGTTCCTTGTTCTCTTCAATCACATAGGAGCCTGTCTTGTTGAAACTGCTGCATATTCGACTTGGGCATGCTCTATGTCATAGTGCTTCATATTCCGCATTTTGTCGTCGTAAAAAATCATTGGTCTCGCGACGACGCGCCCCAAGATTTGGCGTTGTCCTTTTTGCTGATCAATCGTCGGCGAGCAGCAAACATGTTTGTAACGTCAGACGTTTTCTCCTTGCTGCAACAAATAGTTTTAGATCTCCGAGCAGGGCTCCTTTGTCCCAATTGTCTCTGGTGCGTTGCCACCATTCGACAGACATCTGTGCATCCTTTAGTGTACATCTTATCTTTGCCAGTTGGGTTTGGTGATCACAGTTTGCAGAACCATTTTATCGTACGGGTTATTTTTTTGAAAGTATATACTTTTCTCATTTCGCATAATCGTGTTCTTTATGTATTCGTCAGTAACAATATGACAATTCCCATTTCGCTTATGTTTGACATAGCGTTCTGCACCAAAGCGTTCTGCACCAAAGCATTGTTGCTGAGAGTAAATTGGATTTTTCGGTTTAAAGAAGAAAAGTCGACAATAATATCTGGGTGACGCATTGGCATCGGAAGTCATGTGCTTTCTCTTAGTTTACTGTAAATGGCACATGGTCTTCTGTTTGTCCCATCTTAAAAAATCGTATATTATCGTCCTTTCACGCTTTTTCGCCTTCCGTGTGGCTGTTCTCATTACAATGTCGCTGCCTTTGACTTTCGATAGAATTTACAGCAGACTTTGTCGCACGTCTAGCTGCATTCACAGCATGGTTGTAGGCAAAACGCGACTTAGAAACCGCAGCACAGCGCAGCGCAGGGCAGCGAAGCTGACAATGTGGCGTGAGCTGAAGGTTTTTGTTTTGACCCATTTGTGCCTCCTTTCTGTTCACATCTGCCTGTATTATGGGAGTAGCATAGATGTTCAATATTTGATTTACAAGGCGGGTTTGGTGTATGTCAACTGCTGATATTCCTTCTTATGGTGTGAAACACTGGGAGCGTCGGCTGTGCGGAAACAGTAGCATCACTCGCCGTTCTTTATCAGACCAGGTCATTGCTTAAGTGGGAAAGCGTTCAGGATCAGCATACGCTGCTTGAAAATAGTGACACAGGTCAATTAATTACACATCTCCCGTGCCAGTGACTCGCACTCTGCATAAAATCGACGATGTTTTAAGTGGTTTTCAAACCGCACTGGCGGAATAATGTTGTTCTTTATCCACCCATCGAAATCAGATACGATGATGGAAGGGTTTTGTATAGCTGGTCAATAAATTATAAATGTATGTTGACCGTCGCGCATCGCATTTGCCCACTCAAACATCATTTTACCCTCGGTTGCCCCATCGTGTAACTCCTCCAAATATAGGGGAGAAGTGAAGACGTATATCGGTAAGATGGCTGATGAAAAATTTAAGAAATAGTTACACTCTGTTTAAATGCTTTGTCGGCTTTGCTCAGTCGACCCCTAGATGTCAAATATTGATGATTGTATCACCGAGTCCTCATAGTTACGAGAGAGGAAGACTCAATAGTCCTAATGCAATGCTCTCTTTTGTGCTCTATCCCGACCTCAACATTAAATGAACAATTCGAATTCTTGTATTTTCAATTTCTCAATAAGAGCACTTTGCGTGCCGAAGCCAATGCAGACTGACTCATCGATGATGAGCTGTCGACACACAAACACACGAGGCATGCAGCGATGGCGACAATGCACTCTCATGCGTGTGCGCGTTCATGAGGCACGGAATCAGGATGTGGTCCTGCAGGTCTTTGCTTGCGGCGTACTTGGCTGTCACCTGCTCGCGTGGCAGCACATCGACGATGCATGTCGTTCACGACCACAGCGTGGTTCTCGAGCACGACGTCACGTGGCGCGACCGGCACGATGTGGCTTGCGTAGATGACGAGGTCGACGGGGATGGGCGAGGTTGGCATGGTGCTAAAGTGACTGGAACGAGAGAGTATGAACGAGTGGCGAAGACGACGTGGTGGCGAGCGCGCAGGTGTGGAAATGAAGTAGGTAGTGTCGATCGCAGCGCACGTGGCTACAGAGGTCGCAGTAACGTAGCAGCG